>JAEANM010024344.1:0-11175 GCA_017656035.1 Myanophis thanlyinensis
GGCTGAATTTTATGACAATGGAATTACAAAGCTTGTTCACCGCTATGTTATAAGTGCCTCAATTTGTTCGGTGAATACGTTGAAAAGTAGCATTTAAGTGTCACTTTCAAGTGTAAATAATAAAAATTTTTTCCTACACTTTGTTTTTTTTTCTCTCGCAAAATGTAATCTATTTTGTGGATAGCCCTCGTATTTTCTCCCTTTTAATACCATTACAGAGTTCAGCCACCTCCCTGTCTGAGGGAGATCGCTGAATTGTCAAAGTTACTCAGAGTGAAGAAGTGGGGTACAGTTCAATTAGTGGGGACAAGACACTTCCTTGATTCTTACAAGAATCCTGTGACTCACTAATTTAACTCAATTTACTGTACATACAGCCCAAACCCAGAAATTGGTTTCTGTTTCAAAACAAAAAGGTTCACGGTTCTTCCGAGCAGAAATTAAGTTCTAGTTACCCCAACCCTATTTCTCAACTCTGAAATGTAATTGAAGAAAAGGCAATCATTCCCCCTTTTATTCAACAACCAGAAGTAGGAAATCTTTGTTGATCTGCTGCTGTCCTGTCCACCCATGAATCAACTTTCACAATAACCTGTGAATGGCCCTCAAATATAATCAAAGCAGCAACAAAAGCAATGTGATAGGTATAATGGTGTGATGGCTACCCATCACTGCTATGTCAACAGGTCACCTGGAAAAAGAACTCTCCAAGCATGGCAGCATTTTCAGTCAATAAAGCATCTCGATTGCAAGAAATAAACACTTAAGCTAACAGGTGCATATAATTTGCTATACAAACTTTAAAATCAGTGAAACAACTAAGAACAGCAAACCCTCTCTTCTGATTTTCATGTTGATTTTCCAAGCAAACACAATTAACATTTGGAAGAGGGGAGACAATCAGGTTTATCCCAAATGACTATCACATGTGTATTTGTCTTCAGGGCAAGCAATTTGGTTGGAATTTTTGGGACAATAAAGTTCTGGTTATAAGCAACATTTTGTCTTCTTGGAGCTGTGGGAAGTGAGCTAGACATGCTGGGAGATTCAGAAGAATCCATAAACTACAGGCACAATACAAGCCATTGTCATAGAGAAGGAAGGTTTGAGGGAGAACTGATAATCCACCCAAGAAGGACATGATCCCTTAAGAGAGTCGTCTTCTTTATGGGATAAACTGTGTTAATTTCATATGTTTTTATAACACAGGTTCATCCTGCAAGGAACTTTTATATAACACAGAAAAATTTGTAAAAACAAGTTCACACAAATACTGTTTGTAGTCATGAAAACTGTTGTTGTTTTTTTGTTTGTTTATGGAGCTTTTGCTGGAACTGCCCTTTCAGGCTAATTAGGGAGGCAAAGCTGAGGCCAGATCTCCGGGTATTGATGAATTGATGGTATGTAAGAGAGGAGGGATATGAATTTGCTCAGCGTGGAGAAATGCTTTGAGACAAGCCACAAAAGAGATGTTTTCCAGAAGGAAGAAAGTGAAAAGTATTGGATAGAATGTAACACTTGATACAACACAGGATGATCCCAGGAGAAAAAGATAACTGGTATTGGGGAGCCCTAGATTCAAGACAATCTATTCCCAAGCAAGAATTGTGAACAATTTTCATAATTCAGAGGAGGGGGCAGAATATGAGCTTAAGTTTAAAACATGAGCACACAGTAAAACAGACTAGCTCAGGGTGCTTTGCTATAAAGCAGCAAAAATCTGTTTATACCAATGCATAAAACAAAGCCATCCACCCTTGGAGAAGGATTATTATCTATGTCAGGGGTGGGTAATTACGGCTCCTTCATGACTCCTGGAATTCAACTCCCAGAACTCCTTGCTGGCTCAGGAATTCTGGGAGATGAAGTCCACGAGTCATGAAGGAGCTGTAATTGCCCACCCCTGATCTATGTCAATGTTGGAAGCTTCCAAAACAACAACAACAACCACAACAACAACAAAGAATGCTTGGTTTGAGAAAAATATAATTGACTGAATGAAAACATAGGGCAATGGTGACAACAGAAAGAACTTCCTGGACCAAAACTCTTTAGGAAAAACAAGAAAGAGGATGTTGCTGGAATGCCAATATAATAAAGAAGATGGAACAAACCTTGTATCTCAAAAAAGATTTCTACATAGGAGAAATGTGGGTAGCAAAATGGTATGAGGGTCATTTTTCTTTTAATTCATGAACTCAGCATCATCTAACAAAGCCGAATCATGGAAGTTTCAAGACAGGCCACAAAAGCAGATATTATTCACTTATCATACAGTTAAACAGTAATTCTTCAGATGACTGTCAAAGGGGATTAGATTAATGCAGAAAGAATATTAATCTTAATGCTTGGGATGTGGGGGAAGAGAAATAGAACAATAAAAGTCAGTAATCTAAGGAATGCGAAAGAGAATAGGCAACAAAAACATTTTCTCTTGATAGAAAGGTTCCAAAATCTAGCCAGCTTTTTTATGAACTAGTACTTTCCACCTGTGGGAGACTTCAGTTCCCAAATTTCCAAGGCTGGTTGGGAATTGGAATCCAGTACAACTGGTAGACACCAGCCTGGGGAAGGTTGTTGAAGACAAATAGGATTTTAGATACTTTTAGTTTAACTAGGTGGATAGCATCAAGGTGTCTTTGACAAAGAGAGTGACTGAGGCATGAAGGTGCTCTCTGCTGTAGGTATATATAATTTCTAGTTACATAGATAAGTTTTAATGAAAGACTCTGCATTTCCAGCTCAGTAATTTGACAGGGACAGAACAAGGTTGTAATTAAGAGCAGCTCCCCTCTCTCCACTGTTACTAAGAAAACTGGCTGTTCATCAGGGCAGATTCATTGCTTCTTCCTGGCTTACCGGAAGCTGCTACTTTGAGGGTAGCAATTTTACTCCACAGTGATAGGAAGAGAATTTAAATCAAGTCAATGCCCCTGTAATCTTAATCATCCAAGTTCACAGGAACTCCTGCAAAGCAACATGTTATTATGAGTAGCCCTTTGGAATGAGTGCTCTTCATTTATTTGGATGTTTTGGATGATCCCCAGGCCACTCTGAAATTGCTGAACAGCAATTCATATTCATTCCCACAAAGCCAAAAGATCTGCCACCAAGCAGGCTTTTTAGGTATTTCAGGGATGCACTTCAGGGTAGATACGATATCCTCTAGATGATTTGAACTACTATTCCACCAACTGCAGTCAGAATGGAAGATACATTCCAAACTCCCTACTTCAGGGAGTAAAAGCATCAATCTGTAGCGTTAATTGATTCATCCCTATCCCACATGAGACTTCACAGAACTGAGCTTCTGCAACTAATTACCTAGCTCTTCTAAGGAAACCAAAGTACCTCAGTACCTATTAAGTAATTTGCATTAACTAGAAAGTTTGGTAGATAGCCCTATTTACTAACCAATAAAGACAATCAGAGCAATTTCTTCCATTACAAAGATGTATGAAGCTTTCCAAATCCTCTGAACGAAGAACTCATCCTTACTGAACTACAACTTTGGAATGGCTAATTGACCTGAAATCTTGAAACTGAAGTTTCTCTGGTTGGTCCAAAGTGACTTACTTCCAAGGCCCAGTTGGAAGTTATTGCTGTCCATTGTAAACCATGGCAAAATGCAAATTTTCAAGGATGAAACTGGACATCCAGATACCCTCACCACCCTAATAGCACAATGTAAGAGTAAGGCTGTTATTCCTTGTTTCCTGTGGCAAATGTGCCAAGTTTAACAGGTTTTGAAAATGGATCCTAGAAAAGCCATACTACAGGACTTAAATCTTTCAACCAGTGCCCTACTGCTTCAGTTTCCCCATAGATTTCTTCACAGCCTAAATTTAGCAGTCAAAGGACTTGTCCTCTATTGATTTGCATGCTGAAATGTCACCTTTCTTAAAATTTAAAACTGAAAGATCAATTTGATCTCTATCCCCAAAGCATCACTTTTATGCTTTCTTCCTAGCATACTAAAAGAAAGTATCCTTGGAACCAGACAACAGAGCATGATGACAAATCTAACAATTACTAGTCCACAGTTTCACTAGATCCGTGATGGCGAACCTATTGCACGGGTGCCACAGGTGGCACGCAGAGTCATCTTGCTGGGCACACAAGCTGTTGGCCAACTTATCTCCAGCTGAGCATGCACATGCACACATGTGCGATTGCAGAGACCCAGCTGGTCTTCAGGTGTCCGCTGTGCATGTGCATGATTGCAGGAGGAAATCCAGCTAGTCTTTGGAGCTCTCCTGTGCATGCACACACGATTGCTCATGTATGCATGTGTGTCTGCATGCAGCACACACGCATTGCATGTGCAAAAGCTGCATTCATGCGCAGAAGGTGCAGTTGCACATGCAGTTCACATGGAGGAGCTGCACGCAAGTGCAGATGGCATGCGCAAAGCACCTACTTTTCGACAGTAAGTAAAAGCTTCGCCACCACTGCACTAGATAAACTAAACACTTCATAGATGAACTATGCCTGCTCATCTCAAGCTTTATCCCTTGCCCCCAGCTGAGAGCACCCTCACTGCTATTTTTGTTTCTTTATGGAGGGAATATAGTCAGTTTCATGGTCTGTATTTAACTTTTTAACATTTTATAAGTAATCAGATGCCATCAGATGTTTTGTGCCACCAGTCCCCTAAATAGTTACCCTCTGATTATGCTGGCTCAGGTTTGTGGGAACATAGTGAAAAGCTGTGGCCTCTTCCACCACATCCTTATCGAGTAATTGTTTTAAGACCTCATCATGGAGAGAGCAGAAAGCAGCACCAAGCGTTTCATAACCTAACCTTCTCAATCAGGTGAGGCAATAGAACTGAGGGACATGGGACTTCTAAATCATATCTAACAACTTTCCAAATATCTTGAATTGTAGAATTATCTGAAAGACATGGAGGCAGATACAGGCACAACTTATCCTGGATCCAAACCATTAACTAGTTGCCAAAAGGACCTTGCAAAATAGTCATGAAAAAAATTGTTTTCCTTTCTGCAGAAAAAGATGAGGTTTTTCTCATACATTTCTCTCTCATGCACATGGATGTGCGCACGCACTCATACATATGTACACACATACATCTTTCTTTTACCTTTGAGTTACTGGGGATGATACACAGAATCAAGTGAAGCAGGTTTTTCAAAGATAGACAGACTAGATATTTACCACATCCCTAGCCTGTGATGGACTTAATTGTTACAAAAGAAGGAAGACTCACTTTCAAGCATTCATGTTGTTACAAGAACACTATTGGCAGAGGCCTCTATCTTATCAATCCTGTAAATTAAACAACTCCTGTGGCCTCTGATATCAAGACTTCTGCAGAAAGACCGAGATATATTTCTTTCACGTAACAAGACCTGGAGTAAAATCCCAGCATTAGGTGAACTAGTCCACATCCTTCTCCAACTTGCTATCCTTTAAATATACAGTGCTGTGATGCCAACTCCCTGAATTCCCAACCTACAATGGGCAATGACTATCTGGGAATTATAAAAGCTCTAGTGCAAACACATCTGGAAGGCCACCAGGGCATAACAGCTGGCTTCATGAATAATATTTTTTTTTATTACAATCAGAAATAAACATGCTTTGCCCTTTTGCAATTACTCAATACAGCTGTTTATATATGTATATATTCAGATTATATACATTACATTCCAATTAACTACAGCTTCCTTCTATTTAAATTGGTTATATATTTTGGCTGGATAATCTAATCCCTTTCCGAAGAAACAATTGGATCTTGCTTACTGGACTACACCATCAGAAGTTCAACTTCTCTCAGAAAAAAGTTGCTCAAGACATATTGAGACTTAGAATCAAACACTGAAGTGTCAATTCCCATGAGAGCAGCAAAATTACTTTAATATAGCTGGATCCTGACAGTTTTCTTGGCAATGTTATGAAAATGTTCTACTGTATTATTGTTTTCTTTGGGATATTTTTTAAAACTCTCCAATCTAAGTTACAGCATTTGGAATAACTGTGGAATAAAAAATTGGAATTCAGAGTTTTGGTGACTAAGGGTCTAAAAGAACAGTGTGTGTGTGTGATATCTTGAGTTGAATGCATCACACAATTTTTTTTCCTCCTGTTTACTGGTTACCTGAAGGAAGATTTAGAACTGATTGGCTGTCAAATTCATTAAGTTGGAAGTATAGAGTGGAATCTTTGAATAGAATATCATATTTTTGTTAGTTCCTTTTTTCTAGCTTTTTGCTCTTTTTAGAGTTTTTGTTCTTAGTTTTTTCTAGGAGGCATTGCAAACACACGTATACAAATCCCCAAAATGGTAGAGTGCTTGAACTTTGGGCAACGAAATGCTCAGATAAATTATTTCCAATACTTTAAATCATGAAATCTTAAAATAAGTTAATAGCCTGAAATGACCTCCCAGTAAATGCAATCAGATCTGAGGAGTCAAAACTAAGTAAATGTGTGTGTACCCTGCTGTCCAAATATTTTACCTTCATAATTTTTAAATAAAAGGTGTAACTAATTTGTTTTATATCAAACCTAACTTCTGATATCTTTATGGCTACATTCACGTAGTTTTGGCAACAATAAAGATATGTTGTCTCACTGTCTTCCTCTGAGTTGATTTTTCAATATCTTAATTCTAGCCTACAACTTTGGGATTTCCTGGTCATCTCTAATCCAAATATCAACTAGCTCAGCCCTGTTTAGTTTCTGAGATTAACCAGGATCAGTCAAGACAGTGCTGCTACTATTATCTGGCTATTGCTTGTAGCTGTCCTTTCATTTTGTGTGCATGTCTCAGACACAAATAACTTCTCTGCCATTGTGCAAAGCATTTACTATAACAGTGGGAATTTTTTATCCATTGGGATTGCTGAATTGCTGTAATGGTTAAGGCAGCAGGTTAGAAACCAGAAAACCATGAGTTCAACTCCTGCCTTAGGCATGAAGCCAGCTGGATGACCTTGGGTCAGACTCATCTCTTGGCCTTAGGAAGCAAGCAATGGCAAACCACTTCTGAAATCTTGCCAGGAAAACTTTAGAGACTTGTCTAGGCAGTTGTGCCAGGAGTCAACATTGACTTGAAGGCACCAAATAAATAAAATTTGTTGATTTAACAACCCTAATACAAAAGAAGTCATCATGTACTGACAAATGCATAATCTCATTCAAAAAAAGTAGTTGGCATTTCTCCAGTGTTCAGTTTTTAATCTGGGTTTCTTTATCATAAATATGACCACAAGTAGTTTTACACCATTAGAGTAAGTAAAGTACAGTAAGTGGTTAAGTTGTACCTAGGAATCTCCATCAGTAATTTTGGAGCAACCACTTCTTCTTAGTCCAAACAACCTAAACAGCATTGTTTCTAGGAAATGGAATTGTGGGAAATGTTCATGTAAACCATCTTGAGTTCTCATTCTCAGAGGGAATTAAAGTGCAATGAATGAGTAAACATATAACTACTTATTACTGATCAGTGGTTGGCATGTTCTTCCATGGTGCCAGACAGGACTGTTCTTCCAGTCCTACTTCAAGTCTGAGCCTGACGTTTTCTCCTTGCATTTTGTCCTAGGATTCTTGTCTCCTTGCACAATAAGTTGCACTCCTTGACTGTCCAGAAAGGAGGAGGAGGAGGAATCATATAATGAATCATAACAGTATCAAGTAAAATTGAGGCAGAGTGCTTAAAGTGAGGGAAGCAATAGCTCTGGAGTTACAGCAAATAGCAAAGTGAGGAAAGCAGCTTAAGAGAAGTTCAAACCAACAGCCTAGATAGACATCCCTGTTTTTCAGGAGGAAAAACAATGGAGAAGTCCCAAGCGTCTTTTTAAAACTTCTCAGTCTCCTCAGTCCTTGGATCACAATTTTTAAATTTAAATTAGTTGCTGTTCAATGTACATAGCAGTCAGCTGTCATATTGATATTTGGCACCCAATCTTTAGAATACTATGGATTAATATTGCAAATTTAGGCACAGACCTGATCTCCTTTATTTATTTAATTAATTTTTTATGCCTCACCAACCTCCATACAAGGTGACATCCTTGCAGAATCCTTGCAGATTCTTTTATCTAGCTAGATTTTGTTTAATCTTTGGGTTCCAGACCATTATCTAAGATTACCATTATCTTTTCAACACTGGACAATTATTATTTCGGATGCTAAAATGAAATAGGTAAATTCCTTATTTTTAAGAGGTTTGGATTTGTAAGTAAGTGTAGTCAGTTTAATTCTGAAAAGCATTTCATTCTTTGTTAAGTAATATTACTTATCTCTCCCACCCGACCCCAGAAATTTTACACCAAAGGGTATTGCTTTATTGCACAACCACACAAATGAAAGAACAACTCTTTGTTTGACCACCTTTCCAACATTTGGAAAAATAATTGTGATGTATACAGTATGTGCCTATCTGACTGGATTAAGTTCCTTTAAATCAAACTGAGGATTTCCTATTTCTAATTGCAATAAGAAGTTACTTTTTTTAGATTGTTCCTTTTGGTTATTCTAAGTAGCAAAATATAAAATTCTCAAATTTGTGTTAGGTCCATGTTTTTTTTATAACTCTAAGATTTCTATCGCCCAAGAGATTTGAGTTAATATCGGACAACTTATTGCCTGCTCATTGCTCTATCTGATCTTTATACAGAATTTCCCTATCACTGTAGCAATCTCGTAGTTTATAAAGATGCTATGTCATCATGATAACACTGATCTATATATGTTATTTAAAAAGTTAAAGGTGAAGTATCCTGTATTAAAGTTAGCTATGTACTTTTCCAAACTTGAAACATCATTTTAGAGAAAATATTTTAAATAATTATTAGACAAATGTTATGGGTAGAAGAACCATTGGTTTATAAAACTATTTGGTTGTAATAACTTCAGTTTGGATCCATGGTTTAGAAGAGTCTTCCATAATGAATCATAGGCCCTAACTGTGTATTTGATAACACATTATCAAGTTGAGTTTGCCCCACTCTCCCAGTTTCTGAGGTTTATATGAAAACCTTCTATTTATTCTTCTTCCCTTTTTGTTTGTTTGTTTGGCATGAAAGCAGAAGCTGTTCTGTTCTGTTCTGTTGTTCTGTTCTGTTCTGTTCTGTTCTGTTGTTCTGTTCTGTTCTGTTCTGGTCTGTTCTGTTCTGTTCTGTTCTGTTCTGTAATGGAATTTTCACTGGAGGCATTGAAATAAATAATTAAGCCTTGCAAGAATTTTCATTTTTACCACTGCAATTCACCCGTTGAAATCTTCTGAAGCCCCGTTTGTCAGTTCCATTTAATTTCTTTCATGTTGGTTTTTAATTATTAATAAAAAATAATGTTTTAATAATAGTGATGCCTAAATACGTTAAAGATTTATACACTGTTGATATTTCTAAATCTGTATTAAAATTTATTTTTGAAGTTTGGGAGGTGAAAAAATATCAAATGTAATTTGTGAAAATGTAACTGACAACCCTGATGCCTCCTTAATACAGTTAGCTGAGTGGGAAGCATTTCAGAGTCAAAACCATATCATCTGCAGATAAATTTAAATGCTATGTCTTGTTACCCAGTTTTATCCTGCAATTCCAAATGTTAGATCCAAGGGCTATTTATTACTAATACTTCTGCAGTGGAAGTTGAATAATAAAGGTGATAAGGGATAACCCTGCTTGATATCTCTTAAAGTCATCATAGAATCTGAACCATAACTGTTAAATCTTATCTGGGCTTTAGTCAGTCCATAAATACATTCAATCATCTTACAAAAGCCGGACCAATTTAAATCTGTTTAACATTTGTTTTAAGATCTGTAATTTCAAAGAATCAAAGTCTTCAAATGTATATAAAGTACATATGGCCAGTGAAAGTTTAGCGATTTCATGTAGTATTTAATAACTTATAATCACTTTTAAACCAATAGCTAATAAGTTGGTATGGTTTATAGTTTGTGTCAGCAAGTGAGATGGATCTATAAGGTGCCAATTTTTGATAATCTTTACCAATTTAATCTTACACTGTTTCTAAGATTCTGGTAAGTACCCATAAAAGTAGGAATTAAAAGTATTAAAGATCTCTTTAAATTCTTTTTAAAAATTCTCCTCATACCTCCATTAGTGCCAGGAGATTTTCCACCTTGAATAGTGTTAAAGACTTCAGAGATATCTGAGATAAAGAAAATAAATTCTATAAACTGAATATCCTCTGACGCTAATTCTGTAAATGTTTAGTGGAAAATTGGTATTTTTGATAGTGATGTATTATTAGAGGAATATAACTGTTGAAAAAAATATTTGAATTCTTTTTTACTTATATATTTTGGTTTAGTGACCATCTGGCCATTGGCATTTTTAATTGCGCAACAAATTTTACTCATACATTGCACCAGAGATGCGAAAGTATCTTTTTAATATTTTGTCCACTAGTAATTAGATAAAAAGTTAGTAACCTATATGGCTAAAGTAAGCCTTTCAAACCATAGCCTTGACAATCTGTTTTTAGATTGCCTCTCTGGTTTTAGCAAAACCCCTGATAATTGATTAAACAGGGACCAAAAGTTTTTAGACAGTTCTACAATGCAGCAAATATTTCTAAGGATGAAAAGTAGTTTTGCTTTTTAAAGGCCTTGTTCGGATAGAAGTTCCATACAGTGAGCATACTCCAAAGCCAGATAAAAACATCAGGAATTCTAGAAACAGAGCAAGGTATTGATTCTCCCTCAAATACTATACCACTGGGCATTGGGCATAGAATCCATGCATACAATACCACTAGAGCTCTTCAATCATTTTGGACACCCTATAGTGACAGCAGGTAGCAGTGGATTTCTTTGGTTGCTTTCCAATCCTGTAATTAGACTACAGGAGTAAGCTAAGTCTAGTATTTGTTGTGCTTTAAGGCCATATGGTTAACTACCCAGAGAGCTCTGGCCTATTTATTATCTTCGTAACTCATTGATCACCACTCCTCTTGACAGAAGGAAAAAGTCTTGGGAAGAATAGTCTCTATCACTTTTCAGCACTAAGGAGCTGATGGTGGCTTAGCAGCTCTCTGTCCTACTCTGTCTTTTTGCACATCTTAAGAAGCTGTGTGACAACGTAAACACCATATGTAGTTTCCTTTCTGGACCAGGGCGCTCTTCGCACAGTCACTTCTGCCCTGGTAACCTCCCGTCTGGATTATGCCAATGCTCTC
>JAEANM010024345.1:0-11175 GCA_017656035.1 Myanophis thanlyinensis
ATAAATTTTGAAAAATAAATAAAAAAATAAAATTGTTGAAGGGCTATATTCTAACTCTGTAAACCGCTTAGAGAGGGCTGGAAAGCACTGTGAAGCGGTATATAAGTCTAAGTGCTATTGCTAGTCATCAGCCTGGTAGCACAGTAGGCCAGGAAGGAAAGAAGGTAGTGTGTATTAAGTTATGAGTTTTCCTGGCACTAATTTCACACTGACCCACTTATTGTGGGATGTTTCTATCTGGCATCAATTTTTCTGGTTACTAGGTCCAGCAGATGCTGTCATGGAAACTGCCCATGTTAGATGGAAGGGCTGCATGGTCAGTGCTAGTATAAAGCACTACAGGTAGTCTCTGACTTAGGACCACGATGGAGCCCAGCATTTCTGTCACTAAGCGAGACAGTTATTCAGTGAGTTTTCCACCATTCTATGAACTTTTCTTGCCCTAGCTGTGCAGCAAATCGCTACAGTTGTTAAGTTAGGAACGCGGCGGTTAATCGAATCTGGCTTCGCTTCTCAGAAGGTCACAAAAAGGGGACACTGCAACCATCATAAAGAGGAATCGGTTGCCAAGCAACCGA
Organism: Myanophis thanlyinensis; assembly: GCA_017656035.1. Classification (NCBI taxonomy): domain Eukaryota; kingdom Metazoa; phylum Chordata; class Lepidosauria; order Squamata; family Homalopsidae; genus Myanophis; species Myanophis thanlyinensis. The sequence goes on from JAEANM010024345.1 coordinate 579, forward strand.
ATTTTGATCATGTGACCGTGGGGATGCTGCAGCGGTTGTTAAGTGTGAAAAACGGCCATAAGTCCATTTTTTTTCCAGTGCTGTTGTAACTTCAAATGGTCACTAAACAAACTGTTGTAAGTCAAGAAAGAAGAGATTGTCTGAATTATACCATTTGTCTGAAATGGTATAGAGTTGCCTGCCTAAGCAGTGGGTTGGACTAGAAGACCTCCAAGGTCCCTTCCAGCTCTGTTATTCTATTCTGTTCTGTTCTGTTCTGATTTCTTATTCTATTCTGTTCTGTTCTGTTCTGATTTCTTATTCTGTTCTGTTTTGTTCTGATTTCTTATTCTATTCTATTCTATTCTATTCTATTCTATTAAGGACTTCCTGGAGCATACTGCTAAAATACAGTAAAATACCAGAGTGTTATGAGGACACTGGACGGGTGTTGGATTCCAACCAAGACTGGCAGTGTAAAATAAGTGGGTGTGAGTAACATGCAAAGCTGTGTAGCTTCAGCAAATTATCTACCCACCAAATCTTTTATTCCCTCCCCGAGGTGTTCATCTGAGTCAATCTATCAGTCTCCATCTTACTCTGTTCATCTCATTACACTTGTCTCAATGATGTCTTTTACATCTCTCGGTACAGTCGGCCGTTTTTAAAAACCTGTCCAGTTGTTTTGTTTTGCTTTGCCTTGTTAAAAATCTGGCCATCGCAGCACGGATGAAAACTGGCCGAAGACATCAAATATTAAAAACAATCACTCAGAGTGGAAACTTCTGGCAGGCTTTGTGATGCAGGAATCCAAGATAGCTGTCAATTGCTGTGTGTATTTGATATTTGTTTTATTAAGAATCCAAAGCTGAGCAACAGTGGATGAATAACAATGTCCTACTCCCAGTGTAACCATAGGTTAGGACTGTTTTGGAAATCTCTCATTAAACAGTCCAATGATAGCTGCTGAATACTCAAGTATTCTTAGAAAACTGGAGCCTTTTTGTTAAATTTAATGGCAATAAGAATAACAAGATCTAAGAGTAAAGTTTTCTCAGTTTAAAACTAAGGGCTTTTGTGGAAAATTGCTGAGAATCAAACATATCTCCATGTAGGAACTGAATGAATTGGGTAGCCTCTAAACTAACTTCACATTTGATCAAATGATCAACATTTGAGAAAGTCATCCATCAATGATGACTAGCGTCCTAGTTTAATGAAAACAAATCAGTTTCCAACTTTCCCCAATATTTTAGTTTTTAATTCTAAATGCAAACTTATAGAACGAACATTTTTTATAACCATCTTGTTCTACAAATGATTTACACCTGGTGAAATTGATCATTAAGATAAACAAAAGGTCAATTCTTGAATAACCCAGATTAGAAAAGTGTCAGGCATTCTATATGGAGGGTTTTTTTTCTCTGTTTGGGAAACACAGTTGCTTTGAAATACAGCTGCTTGCTCTCTACATGGAATTGCACAATTATTGCAATCAAAAAATGTCAGTTTGGGAAATGTCTGTCTGAAATATGACAAACATAGATGGAATCTAGAAGACAAAATGAACAATTGGTCTTGTGTGATTCTTGATGGTCACTGAGCTTGGTGTACTGATGATGTTACCTAGTTGGGTAATGAAACATCTGTAAGAAAACCACTAAGCTCAGAGACCCTCAATAGAATAGAATAGAATAGAATAGAATTTTTTATTGGCCAAGTGTGATTGGACACACAAGGAATTTGACTTCGGTGCATATATTCTCAGTGTACATTAAAGGAAATGGTACATTTGTCAGGTACATTTGTAAGATACAACACTTAATGATAGGCATGGGGTACAAATAAGCAACAAATAAGCAAGAACTCCACAGTTCCAATCCTGAGCTACAAATATTTCCTTCTATTAACAGCGTTGGTCTGCTGGACATAGATCAGGGGAGCATCCATTAAAAAAAAAACCTTGAGTAAAAGACTCGGGAAATTATACCGGTTGTACACATTTACACAGCTCTGCATTGATCTGTAATGCAAAGGCAAACTAACTCTGATTCAGAATACTATTATGACATATGAGACTGAACACTTATCTCTTCAGTGTATTGGTGATTTTGTACTTCAATTCCAGGGGTTTTTGAAGTTCTAATGCAGATTGCAAACACCTAATACACTAATGATCATCAGCATCATAATCTCATTGCTGTCACTGAATGTTATTCAATTTTAGTAATTCATTGTTCAGAGCAACAATCAAGTAAGCAATACCCCAATCAAGACACTGCCAACGAGCTATCAGTAAACAGCCCAACCAAAGAATGTCTAAGACTGCCCGCATCCACAGACAGGCAAGACACCAGAATATAAATGGACAGCAAACAGCACTCCTTAACTAGCACTGATGGTATTACTTAGTTGGGTAATGAAACATCTGCAAGAAAACAAGCAAGCTCAGAGAGCACCAAAGACCCCTAATCTATAGTTTGCTGCCCCCTCCCCTAAAACCAGGAATATGATCCCTATGATCCTTGCAAATTATTATTGTTTATGTGACAGAGGGAAAACACCTAAATGCATATAGAAAAATCATATTATTGAGATTCACTTAACTTAATGTACTCTTCATTAAATTTAAATGTCTCTTGCTTCCACCCACAGTTTTTCCTCACTTCACCCATTTTTAGGCACATGATTTTGGCTTCAACACTAGTTAAGGAACGAGTACACCTCTGGTTTTCAAGCATCCCCATTCAATTCAATTCAATCCTTTATTGTCAACGCACAACATGTGTGCAGCGAAATTGAATTGACTGACTTCTGTCTTGCAAATCAGCCAGTCTTTCCTCATCTCTCCCCATCCTTCCTGGTTTTCATTCTCTGCATTTCAGAAGAATTTACATAACAACTTAATGATTTCCCTGTTGTTGTTTTTTCAGGATTTCTTATATGCTGTTTGTTGTTATTATTAATGGTGGCACAATCAGCCAGATGTTCAGGCTGGTTTTGGCATTTTTATCCACCTCCTGAGTTCTTCCCAAGGATTTAGATTGGCAGATGTTGTTGTTGTTTTGATGGGGTTCAAGGTATTATCGCAGGATGTAAGCTGTTCCAAGCAAAGGTACCTTTTGCAATTGACTGACGACAATTGTGTCAATGCCGATGGTGTTCAAATGATGCTCCAGACAGTTGGGGATTGTGCCCTAGGCACTTTTTACTATTGGTACTATCTTTCCTTTCTTTGGCCCAGTTGTTTTACATCTGTTTGCAGGTATTGGTGGTTTTCTCTCATTCTTTCTCTTCTCTTCTGTTGTCTCCAGTGACTGCCATGTTCACAATACAGACATTTTGTCTTTCTTAGCAATAATTATTAAGCCTCGGGTGTTATGGCAGGTGCTTATCTTTTGAATCCTAAAAGCTTCTTCATTTTCTAATAATTTGTCTATTTTGTAGTCTCGCCGGTCCTAGCTTGGAGGCGATTCCTAGCACATTTTTCAATGCACCGTTGTTACTACTTTGTCATGTCATTGTTTGTAATCAGTCTGTGGGATCTTGCACCAGCTAACTTGGAAGTCCAGTCTTTCTTCAGTTTCTATGCCAAGGTCTCAGCTGTCATCTTCTCAATTCTGGCTCGGCATGCTAGAATTATTCTGATGTTCTAATGCATTACTTTATATGGATTTATCTTGCATTTGCCTTATCACCATGCCTCTCCTTATCACCACACATCTCAGGGAAAGCAGTGCTGCTTTGAAGACTGTAGAGATAATTCCTTGTCTTTAATTTTAGTCTAAATTCCTTCCCCTTCTCTTCATCTGGCCTTCTTCTATGATTTTGCATCTCTCACGGATGGTGATCTTCAGTGTTTGTTTTAACTCAAGTTGCAATTTTTAAATGATCGAATTTAATAGACTTTTCCTTCCAAAATGTTTGAGTTGTGAATGCATAGTAACCCACTCTTTAAAATTTTTGTAGATGAATAAAGTAATAGTTATGAGTCACAGAACCCTTTCATTTTTTATATTATTACATCCCACACTTACCTTCCTTGCGAGTGGAAGTTTCTCTGTTTATCCAAGTATAGTTTTCATTAGGAGATTGTTCGGTTTTATTTATGATGATGTTGAGTTTTTGAAACAAATAAATGGGCTGGGGATAGCTAAGCTGTCACCCAGAATCCGTTGCTTCTATGTAATATTTTATTTATTAAGTAAATTTATATGTGTCAGAATTTGTTGCAGCAAACATATTCAGAAGCACACACAAGTAAATGAACTCAGCAGGATCCAGTAACTTCTCTTTATCTGTATTATAATGCATGAAATAAGTATACAGTACCCAAAAGCTCTTTCAATGGGATAGAGAGAAGTAGTAGCAAGCAGTATACAAACAAAGGAGAGGAGTTTTAGTTTCAAAGCTCAGAGCTCACCACAGACTTATTTAGACATCTTTTTAAAAGTTTTTTATTTTTTAAACAAACATACAAAAACTTACACACACAAACATACAAAACATAAAGACATATAAACAAAAAAAACCCATCCTTTTCTATGCTTGTGTGTGTCAGTTGCTTATCGAAAGATTTTTTTGTGCCATTCTTTCATAGTCTTCATTTACAGTTATATTCTAAATTATTTTATCATTATTTTTAATAATAATAATAATATAATATATAATAATTTATAATATATTATAAATTAGTTTTATTTATCTTGATATATTCATATATCTCACCAATTTATTAATATTCTTTTGACTAATCTATTATTCCATCATTTGACATGAGATAATTCTCAATATTTAAAATTCTATTATGTATTATTAAGTATTATGCATTTTTATATTTACAATCCTTATATATACAATCCTCCAATTTATAATCCTTATATTAATCTTATTTATAAGAAAATTAACATATTTCAACAGCTATATCTTTTCATCTAACCAATGGTAAAATAAATACCATACTCTGTAAAATTGTACTCTAAATTTCAAATGTCAATTTACTCATTTCTGCACAATTCATAATTTTCTTAATAACTTCCTCCTGCATAGGTGTTTTTTCATTTTTCCAATTCTTAGCAAATACAATTCAGACTTGTTTAGACATCTTGAGTTTCTGTTTCAGTTTCTTGAGCTGCAGAGCTAAGCCACGCCCAGGCTCCTATCTGTCTGAGTCACCAATCAGCTTCTATTGGCTGACCTTGTCACTATGTCTACGAACCAAATACACTGTCAATATGCCATTAGTCTCACTGTCAAGCAATTCTGGGTGGCTTATTAACATCATAAAAAGATAGGTACAAAGCATTAAAATGTTAAACATTAAAACGAACAGAGATTAAATGTTAAAAAATCAGAATACTACAGGGTAGACGTGGGATCGTCTTCTTATCCAGCCAATCAGTGGATGTAGACTGGAGTTGCTCCCTTCCCTGGTTGTCCCATTTACTCCTTGATTCTTTCCAACATCCAAAAGTAAGAAGAATGGGATGAAGTCATTGTGATCTCGAGCACATTTCTTCCTTCTGAGCTAGGACATCTGTAGGAAGAGGCCACAACAACAAATGATAGATGTACCCAGAGGTGAAATTCAGCAGGTTCTAGCAGGTTCACTAGAACTGGTAGTAAATTTTCTAAGCACTTTGGAGAACTGGTTGTTAGAAGAAATCTCCTTTTGTTTTTTTTCCACTTTACAAGGTTAATCCTGTAAGGAAGGCAGGAAAAAGACATTCTGGTGTTGTTTCTAGCCTAATCTTTATTGCCCTGCTTGCAGAAACTGCCCACTCAGTCACATGAACCCCCAGCCATGCCCACCAAGCTACGCCCACGGAACCGGTAGTAAAAAAATTGCATTCCACCACTGGATGTACCCTTTGTTCCATGAAAGTAAGGCATTCCATAGACCTTAATATAGGACAGGGCTTTGATTGTCTAGTCATACCTGCCATTTTGAAGTTTGTGAAACCACCCCCACCACCCCCAGCTAGATGCTCTTCGTCCCCGTGTGGAAATAGTCCATTCTATCATCAGCCTTGCGGGAAAGAAAGAAAGAGTACTGCATAAGGTGACCACTGGGTGGAGGCAGAAACTCACTCTAAAACTCACACTTTGCTGCCATCTACAGTTGGCAATTTTGCAGCCCTGATCTGTTAATGCTTGCAGCCACATGATCTGTTTCTCCATCTCTTGAAAAGTCCACTCAGCTCCTGCTGATGCTATTTTTTTCCCTAAGCCCAGGGTGGTAGAACAGATTGGCACCTTCAAAAGTAGCCACCGGCCCTTTAACTGAGGACAAATGTCGGGATGGAGGGCTCCATCTGAGAGATTTGCCTTGGGACCTAGAGAGCTCTACTTAAGCTCCCTTGAGGTAGCAATCTGGACGTGCTATCAGTTTAAAGATGACTGCCAATTACCATGTGCATTATGCTATTTGCTAGGCAAGTAGGCAGTGCCATCTGGTACTTCTATAAATGCTAAAGCTTGTCACAGATGCCACACTTGGCATACAGTGGGAATCAGCTGAAATTATTTGGAAGACTAGCAAACTGGTGTGACAGATATGAACACCTATGGTATTATGCGGCTACCTTTAATAATGTACATGAGAAGAAAACTATTCAGCGTCGGTCTGAATGCCGTGTCTAATCTACAACAGATGTTCAGTGACAGTCAACATGGTTAGTGGTTAAGATTCTGGATTTTGACAGATAGTTCTTGACTCACAGCAGTTAATTTAATGGATGTTCCAAAGTTACAATGACTGAAAAATAACATGACCCTTTTTAACACTTATGACCATTGCAGCATCGCCATGGTCATGTGACCCTAACCCTAACTTAACAACTGCAGTGATGCACTTAACAAGAAAGGTCATAAAATGGGACAAATTAACTGTCTCAAATTTTGGATTCAGTTGTAGCCATAAGTCAAAGACTACCTGAACAAGTAATCATTGACTTATGACTACATTTGGGACCAGAATTTTCATTGCTAAACAAGATTAAGAGAATCACATACGATTTTTTGATCTTCTTGCCATGGCTGCTAAGTGAATTATTGCAGTCATTAAATGAATCCTATGGTTGTTAAGTTTTTCAGCTCTGTTATACGAACAGTTGCTTAAACCACTGGTTGTAAATCATAATCTCAGTGGCCACATTTCAGCAATTCTTTCTCAAGTTAATTTATCCAACAGATTGTTGGGCAAATAAAATTAATGAGAACTTGATTCTCCAGATAAAATGGGCCGTAAGTGCAAATAATAGTGGCAGATAAAGGTGGCATAATGTGATTTCATTTTTCAAGCTCATTTATGCTCAGTTACACATTTTGCTAGTTCCGGTTTTGTGTCTTCCTCTACTTGCACAACAGTTTATAAATCTAGGCAGGCATCATGGCTCAGTAGTACAAAAAAATAGTATATTTCAGTGCTGTCCCTTTTTTAATTTGCTTTGACCCTTGTTTTGTAAACAAAAGTTGAGTCATTGCCAATAGCATTGTGGGGGTGAAAAATACAATTGGCATTCTTGTCCTAGCTATATCAAAAATTGTATAATAATTCCAAATGAGTCAGAAAAAAAAAGAAGTTGTAGGCATTGACTCATTGTCTAAAACAGATGAGTCAGAAACTAAATATATCAAGTTATGAAAAAAAAAGTAATTTTAACAGTATAATGAAAAGGGAAGAACATGGGAGCTTGAAACCACAGGATTTTTAATCTAGTTCACTCACTGGGCAACATGATGGAAGTCTTCCTGACTATTTAGATTCTGTATCTTAGTTGATTACCAGAAAACATCACCATCCTAAGTTATGAAAAATTATTGTCTGAAAAAAAAAACCAATCTGTTTCTGTAGGGTGAGAAAGTGCCAAAGAAATTCAAAAATAGCAGAGGAATTTTAGCCTGGTATCTTATCACCTTCTGGATGTTTTAAGATACACACACCCACACACACACACACATCTTCCAAGTTTGTTGGACAGAGTTGCCATCTAGTTATTTCCAACTTGGAACATTTTGGGAGGGTTATTTTTTGTCTTGGAGAAGACAGGGCAGTGCCTTGTGTTGATTGGCTGGCCAATCTATCAGTCATTCATCCACTTGCCCTAGTTTTACACATACATTTTCAAGTGGAAAATAAATGTTGAAAAGGAACCCATCGACCCCCACCTTTCAAATAAATAAACAGCAAAGTCCTTCAGATAGAAGAAGATGTAAAATGCTCTTAGTAATAAAGAATTGTAAGTCCCCCACTTCCCACCAAAGTCTCTTGGTTGAGTTGAGCAGCTATAGCAATTGAATAAAATTACCAATGCCAACTAGTTGACATCCAAAACAAATCTGCCATCAGTGTTGTTGTTGTTAGTCATGAAGTCATGTCCATCCCATCACGACCCCATGGACAATGTTCCTCCAGGCCTTCCTGTCCTCTACCATCCATGGAGTCCATTTAAGCTCAGGCTGACTGCTTCAGTGACTCCATCCAGCCACCTCATTCTCTGCCTTTGTCCCCTTCTTCTTTGGACATCCATCGTTCCCAGCATTTGGCTCTTCTCCAGTGAGTCCTTCCTTCTCATTAGGTGGCCAAAGTAGCTGAGTTTTACTATTTAAGTCATCATTAGACACTTAGAAATAAACTACGTTTACATCCCTTTCACAAAAAGAAGACAACAAAAATGTAAGAAGGAAACAACAACAAATTAAACCCATGACGGTGAACCTATGGCACGGATGCCACAGGTGGCATGCAGAGCCATCTTGCTGGGTACACAAGCTGTTGGCCAACTTATCTCCAGCTGAGCATGCACATGCAATTGCGCATGCGTGCATGCATGATTGTTGAGACCCAGCTGGTCTCCGGGCCTCCGCTGTGCATGTGTGCAATTGCAGCAGGAAATCCAGCTGGTTTTCAGAGCTCCCCTATGTATGCACACATGATTGCTGATGTGTGTGTGAGTGCCTGCATGCAGCACGCGTGCATTGCATGTGCAAAAGCTGCATGCAGGCACAGATGGAGTGGTTGCACATCAGCGTATGTGGAGGAGCTACACACAAGTGTGGATGGCACGTGCAAAGCGCGTACTTTTTGGCACTTGGTAAATAAAAGGTTTGCTACCACTGAACTAAACATTTCACTCAGTGGTGGAATTCATTTTTTTTTTACTGCCGGTTCTGTGGGTGTGGCTTGGTGGGCGTGGCTGGGGGGGGTCATGTGACTGGGTAGGCAGTTTCTGTAAGCAGGGCAATAAAGATGAGGGTAGAAACAACCCCAGGATGTTTCTTTCCTGCCTTCCTTACAGGATTAACCCTGTGAAGTGGAAAAAAACAAAAGGAGATTTCTTCTAACAACCGGTTCTCCGAACTGCTTAGAAAATTTACTACCAGTTCTAGTGAACCGGCTAGAACCAGCTGAATTTCACCTCTGATTTCACTGGAGCAGACCTCGATCCCTGCTTTGTTGCTAAAACCAAATGGTTTCTGGATTTTGGTATTCCCCTAATTTTGCCCCTAGGTCTGTTCTTTTTTCACTGAACATCAGAGATAAGGGAGAAGAAAAAAAAAAAAGAATGACAATTTACTGCCTTGAAAAGGCCTGCGTGTTATCAGTGAAATTTGCTTGCTGTCCAGCTTTCATTTACATATTAATAGCTTCAGAACTTTTAATGAACTAATGAAGTAATAAAGCATGTCTCCATGACTTTAAATAAAGCACTGCAGAAGAATGGATGAAGACTTAGAGACGATTGAGGCTTTACCCATCCCCCACTTCGCCTTTTTATTATATATCACTTGGGTTGATTGTAGAAATCCTTCATGCAAAAGTAATAGAGAGCTGTGTTAATGAGGCAGTAAAAAGAGGTAAAAATCTGATTTTGACTTTCAACAGATGCAACAGCAGCAGAAAAAAACACCTTATTGTCGGTATATGTATTATAAGACATATCAAGTTATTTTTTTTTTTAAAAAGTAATGCCACCGTGCTTTCCAACATTTCTACAGATTTAATGACCTCAAATGTTGCATTATGAAAATTTATTCAGGCTTCTTCACGAATCTGACTCAAAAACTGTGGTTTTGCAGCAAATTGGATTTTTTTTTTTTTTAAAAGTTATTACTGTTATGTACTAGCTTTTGCAGGCATATTTTTAACAAGGCCTTCTAAAGGGTTTGGCATTATCTCTTGATACTTCTTTTTTTTTCTTTATAAAAGTCTTAATTTCATTTTTTTAAAATTCATTTGATTGATAAGTCTACTTAGCTCATCAAAGCAAGTCTGGGCAGCCTACCGTTGAACAGAAGCAGAGAAGTCAAAGGACCAAAAACAAAATAGAGCAAACAGCTGGAAATGGAGGGCTGGGGTGGACCAGGATGACAAAATAAAATAAAAGTATGCAAGGGGTTATTTTTGTGTTTGGTCCAAAAGAAAAAAAAGATGAGTTTGAGTAAAAACTTTGGTTAAAAAAAGTTTGGTCAAAAAAAGATGAGATGGTGACAATGATAATGTGAATGTGACAAGCTCTGCCTGAAAGGAGATACGACGGCTATCCACAAAATAGATTACGTTTTCGTCTGTAGCAAGAAGGGGCGGAGCTAGCGTGGCCATCTTTGGTCTGTGTGT
>JAEANM010024346.1:0-11174 GCA_017656035.1 Myanophis thanlyinensis
TTTCTTTTTTTTAAAGAACAATACTGTCATTGTTGCCATATTCTGTTATGGAGAAGAACAAAAGAAGAGCATTTTCTTGCTGTTCAGTGCACCTATGCCCATTGATACTCCTATGCAATCTTTTTGTAATCTGTAGGTTTGATAGTGATTTCCTCTGACAGAGTAATCCTTGTGTTGTTGTTGGTGTTATTGTTGTTGTTTTAATTTTGAAAAGAGATTTTATGAGAAATGGCTTTTAAAAACGGGATGGGGGGAAATAAGAGAAGATGCAAAAGTATTCCTCGGATGCCAGTTCAATTACGGAAAATAGAGGAAGTGGAGCAGTTTGGTCCCCTCAGAGGCCTTGGCCCACAGATTCTCCAAAAGGCAGTTTGATAAGGCACGTGGTACCTGGCCCATACTTCAGGACCCATTTGGGATAAAGGGGCACTTTCAGTCCAGGGAATCGGTGTTCTGCACAGTCTCCCTTTGTGTAGTTGGTGAGACATCAACAAAAACAAGGCACCGTAGCAGGATTGATGCAGTTTAGGGGCTGCGGGAGGAACAATAACTTTATCCCTCAATCAATGGAGTCATTTCTAGCCACGTTCAATTTTGCCAAATGTACAGCTTGCCTCGTTACGATTAGGATGCCCTCTTGCCAACTTTCAAAGATTATGCTTCTTCTCCCCCTCTTCCCTCCCTCCCCCCCAGCCCCCAGCCCGATTAATGTGGGAGAGTCATTTTTAAGATGCTCAGGGATAGTAGGAAATAATGAAGCAGCATTGGGCCATTTCAGATCTTAATTGACTGTGGTGGTGTTCCTTTTCCTCCTCTTCTTTTTGTAATATGCCGTACCTGAATTGTTTACATATCTTTATAGAATGTATGATTGATTCAAATCAATGTCTCTGCAGCAGTACACATCAAGTATGAAAACGACTCTCGGTGTATGTGTTGACATTCATGTTGTCATATGCTCCTTTAGGTGTAGTGCAGGTAGAAGCTTCTATTTAATTTATGACAACAACTGAGTATGTGCTAAGCATTCCACCTGACTATGTGACAGAGGCATTGATATTTTTGATAGGCAGAACCATCATGCAACTATATGTATTTATGTTCCAAAGGCTTGTCTGTATGTGGATATTAAAAGAAGCATAACTTTTTAAGAGCTCTAGAGAAACAGGTCATACTTTAAAAAAAAAAACACACACACACACCACTTGTTTGGCCCTGTCAGCAGTGTAAAGAAAATACAGCATTAGAACCAGCTTTTACAAGTCCGTAATTGTGTGCTGATTCTGTGAAGGTGATCTGGACACTGTGTCTTTATGGGTTTATGATTATTATTTTTGTGATTTTTGAATTGGATCCAAAAATAAAAAAGATTGGAAATATGCGATATTGATTCTCTTTATTGTAGAACTATAAACTGCCTGAAATTGTACAAGTGGGTAGAAGGTCTTATCATTTCAGTAAACCATTGGTACCACCTGGAAAAGTTCAGCATTTTCATTTACTTATTCTCTTCCCCAAAGGGCTCTGTAAGAAAGAAGAAAAACTTACTGGTAATTACATTTTTTATTCCTTCACTAGGTGGCTCCTGGGCTCCCTCTGGTGGAAGATTGAGAGAAATTATAAAAGTGGATCTACAACATCTGGAATATCTCCATATCTACCTCTCTGCAGTGCATAGGGAGCTACACTCCACACAGAAGGGAGTGTGCATGTATGGGAGAGACAAGGATAAATGAAATGTGGGGTTGAACATAAACGGAACATAAAAGTTTTGGAGTTGAAGCAGATCCCATGCGCAGTAGGGAGAAGGAGCCTGGAGAGGTTGCCTAGAATGGAATTTAACTTGGAGACCAGCTGCAATATCAAGAATTGTAAAAAAAATCATTTTACAAAACCTTATCCCTGTCAAAGACAGCCAGTCCTCCTTCGCACCACAGATCTGGAATCTCTTTTGTTTGTATATCTGAATAATATCCCACCAATGGTAATCTGTCTTAGATGTCATGAGAGCACAGGTTTATGCATGCTGTCCTGGCATCTTCCTGGACCAAATCAATTCCTATCATCTATCACATTTATCTTAATTCTATGTTAATTATTATGGCTTATGTCCCTTTTTTTAGCAAACTATAGTTGATATGGTTTTCATTAGAGACTGGTTAGGAGTATAGCCTAAAATGGTAAAGTATTAAAAAGTTTTCATTACCGTCTCATAATAGAGAGAAAGAATAGTTACTTTCTCTTCTTCCTTTTCCTCTCCACATGAGCATGTTCCAAAATATTGACTTAACCTTGAGTTTAAGTAGAGTATTAAAATGCAGTCTTGATTTTTTTTTTTCCAATAAGATCCAGAGACAAATATTTAAGCTGAATTGTACACAGGTGCATCTTATATTTTGCCCCATATTACTGACTTCATAAACCAAAGTTGCCGAATTCATTGTTTCCTTGAAATGTGCTCCTAAACATCCCCTTCCTTCTATTCAAAGCACAGATGGCTAAACAGGATTATATTGTAAAAATTGGAGAATGATTCCTAGTTTGTTGAATCCTGCACAAGTCCAAATTGCCAACCTGGATTTACAATTCCAGATTTGTTTGGAAATAAGTCAGGAGCATGACAAACTTTACATTTCTGATTAGCTTAGCCACTTATTTTGATATTTATTTTTTGTATTAGCATTGTGCTAATGGTAATCAATGATTTTGTCAGTAAGTCAAGGTCTCTTCTTTCTGCTAAGCTAGGATTTCTGCAATTCTGTGTGAATACAGCCACAACATCTTATGTGATGCTTTCTTCTGACCCTTGGTTCATTAATAGAATTACTTTACCAAGGGGACTGAGAAAGGAGACCGCTCCCACTCTTCTTTTCATTCTCAATGCACTTCCTGCTTTTTTTTCTGACCCAATTAATGCTTGTATTTGTTTGGCACTCATTAATCAGTTGGAGCCCCTACTATGAATTCGGTGAATGATGATAGGCTGATTTGCCTTGTGTGGTAGTAAGCTTGTTAACCATAACATAAATTTAAGCAATGGTACCATGCCAAGCAGAATCTTTTATTAGACTCTGCATGATCTTTCTTATTAGACAGTTGGCTGTCTGGAAAATTAATGCTGTTTTTTTTTTCCCTTTCTCTTTCTGAATACAGTCTAACCCTTATTGCTATCTTCATTCTTCTTATCTTTTTATTCTGAGTGGGTTATAGTTAATGCATTTTTTTTCCTGGAGATTTTTAGCAATATAAAAGTGATTGTTCATGTATTACTGCATTGTTCCATGTATTACTGCATGCATTGTTTTGTGTACTGAACAGAGAAATAATGAAATTAAGCTTTGTACAGATAACTGTTTATTCTGAGCAAGAAGGCCAGCTGCTTTTCTTTCTTCTGCCTAGTACTACCCTGTCGTGTTCCACGTTGGGGATTGCTTTTGTACTAATTATGTTGGAGATACTCACAAAGAAGGCAGCACTTTTTACTCCTCTCTCAAATTCAGCAACTACAATGTGGCAACCAAATGAGATAGGAAACTAAACCCAACTTCTGGCATCATAAAATGTCGTTTGGTAGATCTTGGGAGCATCATAGACAAGATATATCTTGTTTTGGATGAAATGTTTTCACATTGTATTTGATTATATCCATGTTAAAATGGATTAGATACATTTTAGTTACAATACTAACAAATAGCATTGGTAGCTGGATCAATAAAAGTGTATGAAGGTCTGTATCAGACGAGAAAGAGATCTTTAAGAAGGATGCTAGAAGACTCTTGTCTTAAGCCCTGTGCAGTTTAATATTTCATACATGACATCAGATTGGGCACAGAAGAGATGCTTATGAAAATAATAGATGACACAAAACCAGAGGGGATAGCTAACATCATGGAAAACAAAACCAGATATTGAAAAGATCAGACATTGAGCCAACATGAAGTTTGAAATATATATTCAATTTTGTTTTAGTATTACAAAAATTAAAGGCAAAAGGAAGAACCTTCTTGAAAATGTGGGGGGGGAAACTGAAGTGAAAGCAAACTTGTAGTGCAGTGTGATTACTATTAGTCCTCAAGTTATGATTGTAATGGAGCCTACCCATTAGGATTGGAAAATGAACTGCCTTGAGTAATGACCAGCCATCCCTGTTCTCCCCAGTGTATTTATTAAACAAAGGCACAGGTCATTAAGTGAAGTTCAAGGGTGGGGGCGATTGTGGTAGGTCTAATGCAGGTAGAAGCCCACCTTCCTCAGACCTCCCCACCCCAAGATACCCCATGCTCTCCTTTCCACCCCATAGGTGCCTTGCATGTCGTTCCACCATACATCTTACTAGCTTGCCAGGGAGAAACAATGGAGAAGTAAAACAATGGGTGTGCCTGCCTTTCCTAATTCTGCCCCTTATGATAGCTAAAGAAGAAAAACTTGCAATGCCAATCAATGATAAGTTTGTATTTGGAAGCCACATACAAATTTTGCAAAGTAAATAGAAAAATTAAAAAGCGGACTAGCGGACAAACACTGCACAATATGCTGTATCAGCCTCTAAAGCAGGGGTGTCAAACTCAAGGACCAAAGGGCAGAATCTGGCCCATAAGGTGCTTAAATCTGGCTTGTGGGGCCGCCCTGAAAACAGCAGAGGACCGGCTCACAGTACCTTTGCCTGCAAAAACAAGAACAAGCTCAGTCTTCCATCAGCAGAGGGTTGGACACCATCGCAGCCAAAAATGGAGCTCCAAAGGCGGCGAGTGGCCCTCCTGAGCTCCGTTTTTGCTGGCAGAGGAAGACGTTGCAGCTGAAAATGGAGGTTGGGAGCCTGAGCTCTTTCGTTGGCAGAGCGCTCGGGCTGCCACAGGCACCCCAACACAAGTGACGTTGAGCTGACCATGCCCATCCTGCCCCCCCCCAAGGTGAAACACAACCCTGATGTAGCCTTCAATGAAATTTGAGTTTGACATCCCTGCTCTAAAGAATTCCCTTGATACTCAGATGGTTTGCACTTTGTGGGAGAAGAGTCCTACAATAGGACTGCTGCCTGACAGGCATTTCACCTGCTCAGTTATAATTTCATCTCCTTGTCAGCAGCCACAAATTAAGTTTTTCCTCACTTTTCTAGGGTTTCAGCTTTGGTAGGGGGAGCAGTAATGTTAATCCCCACCTTCCCTGTGCAAAAGCTAATCTGTATAAAAGGCATGCAGCTTGAGCTGATTTTTTTTTTTTTAAATTGCTGTAGAAGAAACAACTTTTGTGAACAAAATTTCAATTTTGCATTACATTTCCTTCTAAAGATAGAGTTTTATATAGTAAAACAAATATAAGGGAGGATAAACGGTGTTAAAACTTTATGGGCCAAACTTTGTTCAGTTATTTTCTGCAACAATTCAGAAGATTTTATATCAGAGTTTTAGCCCAGATTTCCCTAATTAAACAGCTACGGAGCTCAAATTGATACACGCTGGTTTGTAGTGTCTGAATCTTTTGTAGGCCATTAAAGTTTAATTGTTGATTTCAGACATCTTGGCTGAAAATGAAATGAGCTATGAAAGCATAAATAGGAGGCAAATTATATTTATATGTTAAATGGGAGAGGGGAAGGAAGAGAAATCTTCTAAGGCCAAAGACTACATGACAATATACCAATGGGAATACTGGATTCTTTAACGTTCAAGTCATTGTCAAGTAACCAGGGGAAAAAACTTCTCAAAGCAAGGTATTTGTAATGAACACGCACCAAAGCCAGTGATTCAGAGTGATCTCAAAAGATGAAGTCACTATTGGCAAGTTTAAGCTTTAATTTTTAGTTAATAAAAGTCTGCCCTTCTCAGCAATTAATACAGATAAGGACGCAGCCAACAGCTTTGGAATTCACGGACAATTTTGTTTGTGGTAGACAAAATAAGACTTGATGGGAAAAGCTATAGCCATTGCCTCCAGTCTAAGGCTAATTATACTTTTATCCTTCCTACAGAGATCAGCTAATGAAAGGCCTTCCTATTTCAAATGTAAGCGCTAGGGGTGAACTGATTTCTTAAAAGCTTAGATCTAGGAACTATATTTCCAGTGTTAGATGAAAAACCAGGCCAAGGATACAGATAGTATTTGATTAAAGAAAACGTGCTTTATAAATGGTCATTATGGTTTTAGCTAAACGTTTCCATAATTGCACTATGTAGAACTGTGTAGTTACTCATGGGCCTTAATTTTGCCTTTCCTCCACTTTGCTCACTAGATCACGGCAAGTAGTAAGGATAGTAATTAACGTATGCTTCTGCCATAATTTGATGTAAATGTCGATATGCTACAAGCTTCATTTTAAGAGGAGTGCAGGTAGTCTTCAACTTACGACCATTATTGACCCCAAAATTTCTGTTTTGTGAGACATTTGTTAAGTGAATTTTGCCCCATCTTATGACCTTTCTTGCCAGTTGTTAAGTTAATCATTGCAATTGTTAGTAACATGGTTGTTAAGTGAATCTGGCTTTCCCATTGACTTTATTTGTCAGAAGGTCGCAAAAGGGCAATCACGTGACCCTGGGACACTGCAGCTGTCATAAATACGAGTCCGTTTCCAAGCACCTGAATTTTGATCAGGTGACCGTGGGGATATTGCAATGGTCATAAATGTGAAAAACAGTCACAAGTTGTTGTTTTTCAGTGCTGTTGTTGTAACTTTGAACAGTCACTAAACGAATTGTTGTAAGGCAAGGAGGGGAAGGGCACGAAATAAAATCAACCGGGGGTTGTTTTAAAGTGTTTTAAAATGGCATCACATTTGGAAGAGTTTCTTAAAGAAGAGGATGGAGATCTGCAAGGGGAAAAAGGATCTTTTGGCCTTTTATGTCAATTTTTAGAAATTGAGATTTTAAACTATATAAAACAGATAAAACAACATGAAGAAGAACAAGAACTTTTGAAAATGGAGACCTTGGGCTGCAGGAAATAACAGGGAATGTATAAAGAAGGGCTTTTCAGAGGAATATATCCAGGTCAACAAATCATCTGTCTCAGCTGAAAATGCAGAATGGCTGTTTCAGAACCAAAGTTGGCATTTTAAGTTTAAGTTTAAGAACAAGGTGTTCATTTATAAATTCAAGAAAAAAATCATGAAATAGCTTGCTTTAAAAAATGCATAAACTAGTTGATTGGAATGTATGTTCAATACTGCAGGCAGAATATTATTGGTGCCTATTGTTACCTCTATCTCATTATGCCTTTTAGCTAAAAGAGCAGATAGACATATTTATGAGAACACAAGACATATATTGTAAATTGGGTTTATTTTAATGGTTTTGCATTCTATAAAATGTGCATAGCTTGGTATTAATAGCTTTTACAGGCTGGCAATGGCTACTGATCTATAGAAAATATTGATCACGCTTTGATTTGGGCATCCCCAGATGCTACACAAGGAGAAAGAGAAAAATTCAATCGTAATATTATTTTATTCCTTAAAACATCAGAAAGACATATTAGGATCTCATGCCATGCACAAATTTATTCAATATATACAACTGGCAGCAATGATTCTATAGTGCACTAATCCATGAAGTAGTGATTTAGTATCCTGATCAAATAGTGTAATTTAAACATTCCTAATTAGTTAGCTCATTTGGTAATACATAATTATGGCAGCCTGTTTTAAGAATGCGATGAAGACTTAAATAAATACTTTATCAGGCAAATCACCCAGATCAATTTAGTGGAACAACATGGACGCAGGTAATTTTTCATACTACTCTCTATGAATTTCTGTGTGTGACAAATACATTGCAGCTATTTAGTCGTATACAAATTTGAAATATTGAATGACTCCCAGTACTAATTTCTTATAAATTTAATATAGTTTGAGGAATATCATGTAAAAGATAAAGTCATTTTGAGCTGGCCATACACACTGAGGGTGAGAGTCATATAAATTTGAGAGTTCGACAAATAGACAAATAGAACATCTGGCTATTACTTTTAAATCATTGGTGGGTTGTTGTTTTTTTTACAATGGATTGGATTCAAAATTACCTGTTCTGTTTGTGGAGAGAAGTTAAAAACTAGCAAAGGCTTCTGTGGGACATGTTTTTTACTTCAGCTCCCATCAGTGCCAACCAGCATGACTAGTAGAAAGGGATTAGAGCAGGGGTGTCAAACTCAAGGCCCATAGACCAAATCTGGCCTGTGGGGTGCTTAAATCTGACCTGCAGGGCCAGCCTGTAAATAGCAAAGGACCAGCTTGTGGTGCCTCTGGCAGCCAAAATGGGGAGCTAGTATGTATGTGCAGGGCCTGTTTTTGGCCTGGATGGGCTCCTGCAACACTTTGTAGGTCAAAAGGGGGTATTGGGGCCATGTCTGCGTGCAGTCCCCCATGCTCCATTTTGGCCAGCAAAGTTTTGCAGGCAGCCGTCGAGGCCAAAAACGGGTCACACACAGCAACCCTCCCCCCATGCCCCATTTTGGCCAGTAAAGTGCTGCAGGAGGCATCTGTCCCATCTCCCCCTTCCCACCCCCTCCAGCTGGCCCATGGAGGAGAACTACAATGCTGATCTGGCCCTAAAATAAATCCAGTTTGACACCTCTGGATTAGAGGAATCGTAGCCCCCAGTCTTACAGGACAGCCGGTTAGCTAATGTAATTTTCAGCAAATTGCAAGTCGAGCTCAATGAAAATTGCTACTATGTTCTCTGGTGATTATGTCACTCGTAAAAATGTCATGTGCATTTGCAGTGAAACAACTTGCAAAATTTTCTGTATTTGTATAATACAGTCATAAGCACTTGATACATTCCTCATCGGGAGAGCAAAACAAAGTGCAACAAGAGAACATTTTGAGGAAGAATATATGGTTTAAGGGTTAGACTTCTTTCAAGTTGCTTTGATGTTATTCCCTCTGAGGTGGTTTCGTTAACTAATCTTCTGAAGCTGCCTTTACTGATCCTCTTGATGTGTTCACCTTCAATTCCTGTAATTCCCAGATTTTGGCCAGGTGTTTGGAGATTATGGAACTTGAATTCCAATACATCAGGAAGATAAAGTAACTCTCTGAATTAGATGGACAGTCTCTAAATTGGATAAAGTTGGGGCAAATTATTCTACTGCAAAGTGCTCAGAATCTTGAGAGTGCTTGTCACCAAGCGAAAGAATTTGCTTCTGAAACTGGTTATTCTCTTTTCCTTTCCCACCCCTTACAAGTGACTTTCAAGAAGTCATTTCATACTGAGCTCTCCTCTGTGAAGAAGTTCCACAAATACCAAACTTAAATGCTTAGAGCAGGGGAATCAAACTTGTGACGACACGTTGTCATCATGTGACATATCGCAACTTTTTCCCCTTTTGCTAAACTGGGGGGAGGTGGGCATGGCCAGCGCATGAATCATCCAGGCCATGAGTTTGACACCCTTGACTTAGATGGAAGCAAGAGAGCAAAGGTTTAATAGACAGTCACACTATCTACTGTATCCTACATATTTTCAGCTGACATATGCAATACAGACACATGCTCCCAAGGATCTGTTGGTTTATGAGGCTAACTGGGAGACCATGAGTTATTGTCCCTTCTTAGGCACAAAGTCAGCTGAGTGACCTTGGACCAGTCACTCCCTCACAGCCTTAGGAAGCAGGCAGGGGCAAGAAAGCTGCAGGGAATTTTTCAGGCAGCCCAGAAGTCAATATAACTCGATGTTGGTGAACCTATGGAATGCATGCTGGAAACGGCACACCAAACCATCCCATGAGCCATGCACAGCCACGTTGGCTCCTCATCCCGTTCTTGCACACTGTCGTGCACAGCCCCATTGGCTTTTGGCATGCAGGAGCGCCGAAACCCAGAAGTGCAGCATCCCAGCATGTATGCGTGCTCCAGAGCCGAATGTCCAGTTCCGGTATGCATACCTGTATGCACACCTGCCAGCTCTTTGTCATGCACCATGCATGCCATAAAGCAGAAGCCCAGACAGCCAGCTCTCGGAGCATGTGTACGTGCTGGGACGCTGCGCTTCTGGTTTCAATGCTTCAACGCGCTGAAAGCCAACTGGCCAGCGTGCGATGGTGCTCAAGAACGGGATGTGGAGCCAGCGGGGCTACATGCAATGGTGTGCAAGAGAGGGATGAGGAGCCAGCGGGGCTGCGTGTGTTTTGCAGGATGGTTTGGTGTGCCCTTCCGTGCCCTGACATAAAAGATTTGCCACCACTGATATAACTCAAAAGCACCAAAAGCAAAACAAAGCCACTGGTATAAAATAGAGCATAGTATTAATCCATTTAAGGTGTTTTGCAATTCCAATAGTTCAGTGCTAGGGATCACTTATATACAAAAGCCAGCAGTGATTCTAAAAAAGAAAAGCAAACAGATTTTAGTCAAGGGAACCTCTATTGATGTCTATGTGGATTAATTATGCTGATAGTGGTTCAAATATGAGAACAATTCCATGCAGGATTTTCTTGTTCCTACAGGTGTGACAGGAATTGTAGCCCAGATGTATTTTGTGTACTGTTTGCTGCTTATAAAAGGAAGAGCAAGTTACGTTGTTATGTTGTAAGCTGTGTAAATAGATACCAAAATTATGAAAATCAAATCATTGTTAGAGCTTTTCAGATTTTTCAAGCTATTAGTACTGGAAGAAAAGATGGCAGCAATTGACCAGTGATTATCAACACACGGCATTTTCAAGGAAGCCAGAACGCTAATGAATTCTTTCTTCACATTCCATGTAAAAGAAGCCAGCAGATAACACAATTTACCAAATGATCATATCTTACAAGAATGTCTTGCTTACTTATGTTTCAGACTTTCCATAAAGATGAGGCCAAATTCTTCTTACAGGAGAAGGCAGGGAAATAATTGGATTACACACAAATGATATGCAGCCTGGATGAATATATCGATAAAATAGTTCTCACTATTCTCCTAATTATTCTTTTCAGCTAAGATGGATCAAGACAGGCCACCCCAAAGTAGACTATCCAATACTAGAAATTGTAAACTTCAAGGAAAGGTACTAGGGATACTCTTGTGTTCCAAAACTTCCATTTGCTGAAATAATATGAATTTAGAACGGAAGATGCTTGTAGCAGTAATACCTAAGGACATTTTTCTAAGATTCTTTTCTGCAATTCACTTTTATTCCCAAATTGTTAATCTTTAGTTAATGTTTATTTTTATTTATTTATATTTATATATTTATTAT
>JAEANM010024347.1:0-11174 GCA_017656035.1 Myanophis thanlyinensis
CGTGGACTTCAACTCCCAGAATTCCTGAGCCAGCATGGCTGGCTCAGGAATTCTGGGAGTTGAAGTCCATGAGTCATAAAGGAGCCAAGGTTCCCGACCCCTGCCATAGGGCTTTGGTTTTGAATAATTTTTCTCAAGAATATTAAGCAGTTCTCCCTATTTAATTAGTAAGAAGAAAAAAACTTTCTCTGAGTAAGTTTGACTCTTGGAGACTAATGGACACATCAATAATTTTTTTTTTAGCAATCATATGGAAGGGGATTGTGACTATCTCTTCAGATCTGGGATTTTCTGGAGCTCATTTATACAAGTGTTAATCTGATCTGATCCTGTTTAGATTTTTCAAGGTAAACCAATTGCTTAATTACTAGATTTATATGATCATGCTTCCTCAGTTATCTGGGATTATATCACTTAGGAAGCCCATGAAAGAAAGAAAGAAGGAAAACCTTTGAGGGGAAAAATTTTATAGTAATGGAATTCTTTAATTATCCTCATTTTTGACTAGGTAAATCCATGTTACAGCGATGATTTAAACTAAGAAAAAATACGAACATATTTTAGTAGAAAAATATGATAGTATCTTAATTGCTTCCAGTAACAAGTTAAAAATGCAAATTACAGCAGGTGGTCAGTAAAACATTATTGGAAACTCCTGAGAGAATGAAATTCCTGGCTTTGTGGCTGCTCGAGTTGTAGTACAAAGTGTGTGGAATGTTTTTGCCTTTCTTTATACAGTATTTATTTATATATCTGTTGAAAGCTATTAAAATCAGGCAAAGCTTCCAAGTCCAGAGACACCAGGCTGAAAATGGAGGTTATCAAAGAAAAACACAAAAGAGAATGTCTAGCGGTTACAATAGAACAATGTTGCAGTCAAAGAATTTGTGGTTTTGCCATCTGTGAATTGATGTAAGGGAAAAGAGTCTTTGACACTGGATATTAAAATGAATCATTGCTCTGTGCAAAACAATGACTACATCTTTTTAAACAACTTACTAGCTCCTGAAAATGGCTTTCAATAATATTCTTTCTCTCTGTGTGTGTCTCTCTGTCTGTTTCTCTCTCTCTTTCTCTCTCTCACATACACATTTTTCCCCTGACAATAGGGGGAAACAATGGATTTTTTTCACTATTTGTTGCATATTAATTAATCTAAAAGTAAAATTTCCTTCCTCAAATTAATCTTAACTTTATATGAACTTCATGGAAATCACCATTTTCTTGGCAATAATCCAAGATGCCATTATCATTTTCTAGGTTTGGTTTTTTAATTTGGTTTTTGTAATTGCTTGATCTGTCTTATTGGTGGTCTCGAAAACCAAAAAATAACTAAATCCAGCCCTTCTTAACTTTTTTGAACTCAATGAAAATAGGTTAGGAGTTGCCATCCAAGCAAGCAATTCATCTAGAAACTGATTATTATTCATACGCAGTTCTTTGCAATAATAGCAATATTAAGCCATTCATTCATTCATTCAAGTGGCTGTGGGAACATCTGAGACCTTACTTAAATTCATTATTTAAGTAAGGTCCAAGCCATGGCAACTCCATAAAACCCACATTAACTATTGAAGCACTTAATAAATGGGACCATACTTCTAGATTTTATAAAATGGGTAATGTAAAAAAAAGTTGGTCAAGAATAACTAATGCATATTACAAATAAGCATAATGGCAATCATTAAATAATTATTAAACAATTACCATTAAAAGTTACTAGACTTTAGAAAATTATCCCCTATTGGTTATCAAATAATGGGCAATGTTAACTCTCAAATGATATAGGAATAATATAATATTTAGTGTATGATGAGAACATGACAGCAGAAAACTAAACATACACACACAATCCATGTAATTATATACAAAACTTCTATGGGGGTATTTTCTTTTTGATAGATAAATTGATTGGGAAATTATGAGGAAATTACTTTCATGGAAATGCTTCACAAACTAAATTTCATGAAAATGTTAATTATAAAAAAATAATCTCTTGATATGCAGTTTATTTTCGATATGTACTTTCAGTTTTCAAACAACCAGCCAGGAGATCAAATTAGTTTTGGAAGGATGCTCTAATTACTCATGAACAAACACTTGTTTTGGAAATGAAACCTTGCTTACTGTATAATTAAAATAATTGATTTCTATTTGTAATCTTTTAAAGATATTTATGTGTTAGGATTTTAATGTTTTAATGCTGAAAACTTTACCAGAAGGTGGGTGGTAAAGAAATAAACAAACAAATAATAAAACCATATAATCCATTGGCATACTATGTTTTACTATTTCAAATTCTTAATTTAAAATAGAAGGAAGAAATACAGTTAGTTGAAGAATAATTACCCCTTAACTGATCCTTAGCTATTACTATTCCAAAATATAGACTTTTCTCTGTGTCATTATCCCAAAGTGTTTTAAAACTCCTTGCTAATGAATACATGAATGCAACAGCAAAGATGAGAACAGATCCCAAGCTGCTTTGGACATATAGAACTAATCCCATTGTTTTTTTATCCAGATTTGGCATTTTTATTATGAAATTATTACGTACATGAGTAGCATCCACTTGTGTTATGTTTATTAATGTTAAGTTTGAATTATACTAAATCAATGTTCTAATTCCTTACATTATTTTAAATATATCTGTTCTAATACTGTGCATGCCTAGTACCACCAACTACAACAGAATAATCAATAAATCACAAAACTACCACATTTTCTTGGAGGCGAATGACATACTGAAGTGTATACTTTTGCTTTTGAGAGCTTGCTATGTTTAAGACTAATGCAATCTTTAATGTCCATATTTTAAAGTAAAGTTCTCCTATTTATGCTATGGTTTTTGAACAATTTGCATTAGAGAATTGTTCTTAGGTAATGTTTTTCCTGTCATAGCAACTTCTTGTGTATGAGCAGCTTGGAAAAATATTATGCAGAAAAGGACTCTCACTCCTCTTCAGACCATTAGGCAGAAGGAAGTAGCTGATCTGAGCAGTTCCTTGGAATTATGAAACAGAAACAGACTATTAATTATTTAACTATTACTAAATATTAACTGCAAGGAAGCACAGTTAAAATCCTGCATTTTCTGCTTCAGATGTAAAATAATAATAACAATGTAACCAGCTTTAAATGATACATACTTTGCTTGTTTGACTCAGGCAGCAAAATATTATAGATACACCTTCAATCAAAAAATGTTCTTAAGAAATACAGAATACCCTAGTGCTGTCTTGAAATGGTCACGAGTATCACTTAAGTTGGGGAGCACACAACTAAATGTTTTCTCTCTCTCTTTCTGCAATTACCATTTAGTTTTCATTTGCTTTTATGTTCCTGGTATGTTTCAGGAAAAACTAAAAACAAAATCTTTCAGGACAAAAAGAGATGCTATAGTTTAAAAAAATATAGTGAACATCTGTAGCAATGGACATCCTTTACTAGACGAAGCTTTATTTTCAAATATGAAGAATATGCTACTGGTACGTAATTTTCAATGAAGATAGATCCTGATTTTTCCATGTCAATTTACTCCTCTATTGATTATTATTCTCTGAAAGATGATTTGGGGCCATAGGACAAATTATTTCAGTTCTGGGATCCAACTATTGTTGTGCCACTGGTCCTGATCAGATTAGTTCAACCCAATTCTTACACTTCTCTGTATCACTGACTTCTCTAAAAAGAAAGAAAAGTCACTATCTTTAGCAAAGGGAGAGGGACTTACTCTCTCCATCTCTGCTGTTGGCAGAAGAGCCCTTCAGTGGGTACTGCTTCTGTGTCATTGGGTGTTGGGTTGTGTTCCTTGCAAGGGCAGCCAGACCTGCAGTGTTTTACAGAGCTTAAGCCCAGGAGTCCTAGCAGACTGTCAGCATTAACTAAATAAGCCCTGAGCATGTGAACTAAGGTGGCATTAAGAGTAACAACTTGTCTTCCTAAGAGGAGTTGTTTACCTAACTACAATATATTCCATCCCCATTACTACTAGAGAATGCTGATGTCAAGCTGCTCAGTGTCACACCGCTAGCAGCCTGCCTTTCTTTTAGACATGAATCCCCACTTTGGGATCTGCCACTGAATACTCCAAACTGTCATTCTTGGAAGGACGTTGGTTGTGTAATCAGTCAGAGGGAATCATTAAACAGAAGACAACAGAAGTAAACTTTAAATGAGATGCTAAATGAAGGGAAAGGAAAGAATCCATCAAAGTGTCAGGGTTAATGTTTTCATAAAATCAACCAGGGGCTTAGAACTATTAAAGTAAACAAAGAAACAAAGTTTTAAATTGTTCCCACAAAGTTTTACCCTAGATAATCAGGAAGTAGCCTGCTGGGTTACATTCTCAAAGACTTAGATACTCTATCAAGCGGCAACAATCTTATATCAGGTAGTCATTTGATGTAATGCAGATTCAGAAACACAACGTGATGTGAATCTGTGCCAGGCTTTGCTTACTAATGTGATGTGCGATCGTCCCAAAAGGAAAAAAAATAGAGTAAAGCTGGAGGAATGGAACAATCTGTTTATTGCTGAAATGGAGATGGCCACAAAAGGATGTGATAAGTGAATTTTATTAAAGCATGACCTAAAAATACAGAAATGTCAAGAGTGTGTGATGCTTTGTCAAAATTTTACACAGAAAGAGGTCATTGAAAATTTATAGTATTCTGCATTCTGTGACATACGCAAAAAACTTCCCATCTCAACCCTACATGTCTTCCTTAGTCTCAGATCCTGTACTAGGTGTTTTTGAGGGTTCTGTGCAGTTGCTGTTTTTAGCACTGTATTCTTCTGGGCAGAAAGCTCTAATATTTTTCCTGAGATCTGTTGGAATCATCTTCCCAGCTTAGGAGTCACATCCCCAAGGGCTATATGATATAGCTTTATATATGAAGAAGAATCACAGCATTAACATCCCAGCTTCCCATAAGATGTCTAGAATTTCCCGAAGAAAACTAAGTTAGCTTTCCCCTTTTCTTCTCCCATCGCATCAAGTCTGTCTTCTGAATACATTAATGACCCCTTAGCCTCTTTTTTTTCCCATCTTCCTGGAAAGAAGAAGAAAGAAAAATGTGGCTTATCTTCTTTCGATCGACCACAACAGCAGGTCTGCACCTACAGGTAGTCCTCAACTTATGACCCCAGTTGAGCCCAACAATTATATTGCTAAGTGAAAAATTTGTTAAGTGAGTTTTTCCCCATTTAATGACCTTTCTTGCTACATTTGTTGAATGAATCACTGCAGCTATTAAATTAATAACACAGTTGTTAAGTGAATCTGGTTTCCCCATTGACTTTGCTTGTCAGAAGGTCACAAAAGAGGATCACACTAAAACCCTCATACATGTGAGTCAATCGTCAAGCCTCCCAATGTAAATCGCATGACCACGGGGATTGCTGTAATGGTCGTAAGTGTGAAAAATGGTTATAAGTCACTTTTTTCAATGCCGTTGTAAACTTTGAATGGTCAACAAATGAAATGTTGTAAGTCGAGGACTGCATGTATTTTAAAGGCATTTCTAGAAAGTTGCCTGTCATCAGCTGCAATGGTCAGCCACAGAGCAGCACTCACAACTATCCTTTTTTTTAGACCTTGAAATACCACCTCAGAGCAAGCCCATCACTATTGCAAGTAGTTCCGTGTTTTTATGCATTTTCTTACCATTCCTATTTAATACGAAAGACAATCAGCCTTCAGTTCTTTTGCAAGAGGAAAAAAAAGCAGTGAAACTGTCTTAGAAATTTGTGAGAGGGAGTCAAGATATATACGTGTTGTGTGAGTCAAGATATATACGTGTTGTGTCTTTCATTGTACAGTCACTGGTGGGATTCAGCCTGATCGTACCGGTTCTAGCAAACCAGTAGTGATGCTAAGCTTTTGGCCCGGCCCACCTGCCCCTGCCCTATCCTGTCCTATATCCCTTTCTGGTTTTTTATTTCTAGCTCAGCTGAATCATGTAGAACAACTGTTTTCTGCACCTCCACAGCCTTCCTACTCAACTGGGCTGCCTCTGGTAAGTTCAATAGCTACCTTTTTTGGAGCCACATGGCAAAAAAGTGCATGCTCACTGAACCAGTAGTAAATCTGGTTGCATCCCACCACCGTATACAGTTACTTCTCTTGCAAGTTGCAACATTCATCTTCTGTATTTCTGATAAATCCTATGGGGAGAAATGAAATAACACTTCCCCTCAGTTTGTTGCATCATTAAGCCTGAATAACTACCAAACGATGGTGAGGATATAAGACAGATAACAAAAAAAACCCTTCAGAATTCTCCTGCTGTAAATCAAATTCAAAATCACTTTCAAAAGAAGTTGTAAGGAAATTCCCAAAGAACCTGAGAGTGAGATGCAAAATCAGGAGCCTCCTTTTTAAAAGAAGAAATCTCTGGGGATGGTGGATTGCATCAGTCTTAAACTAAACTCACAGAAATCTTAAAGCAGATCTGGGCTCACTTCTTCATCTGTCTTCAAAGCTGGTTGGCATCTGTTTCTGGAGGATAGAAATAAACATAATCTCCCCAGTCTGAAAGTAGCCTCCACGCATGCCCAAGTGTCTCAATTCAAACATTATTTTCTAAAAACTGACTTGTTGAAGAAAGCATGAACTGGACAGAAACAACTTAAGTAGTGATAGAGAGATACTCAACTCTGGTGTTCAAATTAGTAATCTTTCAGTCCTAAAAATCCTCAATAATCATGTTTAAAATTGTTAGAAGACTCATCTGAGCTAGGCAAAAAAATCCATGGGGTATGCTGCTAGGAGGAGAGATTGGTTTATTCAACTGTGTAACATGGAATATAGCAACAATAAAAAATTTCAAAAAAGAAAACCACCAAAATAGAACATAGAATAACAGAGTCAAACCATGGAGATCTTCTAGTTCAGGGGTCTCCAACCTTGGCAACTTTAAGATATGTGGACTTCAACTCCCAGAATTCCTCAGCCAGCTTTGCTCAGTTGAAGTCCACAAGTCTTAAAGTTGCCAAGGTTGGAGACCCCTATTCTAATTCACCCCACTACTTAACTAGGGGACTCTATATCATTCCAGATTAATGGCTGTCCAACCTCTTCTTCAACATGTCCATTGAAGGAGCACCTACAACTTTTCCTTCACTATCTATCTATCTATCTATCTATCATTATAGATATATATCTATATCTATCACCAGAAGCTGAAAGTCAAAAGTATGTTATGTTTAACAGCCATTAGTATATCATTTGTTTCGATTTATCTCTTATGGTTCATTATGTTTTCTGATGTGGTAACTAATAACTATGACTGCAGAGAGGGGGTTTTTTGGGTGAGGGAGGGCAAATAGTTTTATCTATAGACAAAGTAAGGATTATATTTAACATGTTCTTTCACACATTATAATTTGGTACATCACAAATGGTTCATTTAGGGACTGAGTTGCCCTTTTTCACTGGTTTATTTGAAACAAGAGCAATATTTTTGCAATGTTTGGGCTTTGGGACAATTTGTATTTCTACCAACTTTGCTTTAAGATCTCCCAGTTGTTAGGAGTAAGGCAGGCCTCTGGTCACCCAACATTAGAGTTCAACTATATTAAAAAAGAAAAACAGAAAACCTTATCAACAAATCTAGTCTTAATCCTTCTTGTCAGTTCCATAATAGTGTAAAAAAAACTGTCTCTGTTTATCAGCTCCATCAGTCAGTGAACTTACCTTAATTCTTCTAGTTAGTTGTACAATCCCTATAAGAATAGCTTGGTTTCAGTTTTCCTCTTATATAAGAAGTGGCTCATAGTACTTGGGTATTTTAATGCAGCCGTATTTAGTATTATTGAATTGCCATCAGTGCATTTACCAACTGAATTATATATGATCTGCTCTGAAATATTCCCAGGCAAAAATGTCAAACTGAGTGGTCCTTAATTCCCTGGGGCCTCTTTAGGTAAGATAAGAACAACACCCTTCTTTTTTTTTTCAAAGAACCAGCATTTCACCCATTTTCATTATTCTGCAAAAACTCAACTTCATATCCCCACTTACCATGGTAAAAGATGCTGATAATCATTTTTAAAAGACATATCCTCTTGATCTTGTCTCCTGTCATCCCCATCTCATTGTGGAAGGAGCCTGAAGTTATACTTAGTTGTTCCATTGTGAAAGCCATATTTTTCCTCTTTCCCACAATTCTTGTCATATGAAGTCTTTACAGTGCTTTGATAACAAAGTTGATAATGATGCAGTCAGGATTAGGGAACTGTGCAGATCCTCTTGGCTACCCCATTCTTTAGCTAGGACTATTTTTCACTTTTGGATTGCAGAAAAGATTGGACACTCAGGTTAACCAACCTTTTTGTTATTATGTCATGAAAATACCAAACTTATAGAGAACGGACATTTTCTGAGTCATGTATTAAATCTGTAAGAAGAGCACCTCTTGCCTGCCCTGTGAATGGCAGTAAAGCTTAATCACAGAGGCAGCATGAATTCAATCAAAATACTTTTCAGCTAACTTTAGGATAGAGGGAATGCTTTGTACGGTGTTCATAAGGAACCATCCTTTGCACAATGCATAAGGGTTCAACATGACATTGTAATTCCTACAGTTGTCTGAGATGCAAGCCACATGGGCCTCATGATCTGAACTCATTAAATTTAAAGAAGAAACACATAACTTTTTTTTGGAAGAGAGTGGGAGCCAAGCTGCTTTTCTTTTCTTTTTCCACAAGGGACGGCAAGAGGCTCACTCACCCTCTCATCGAGCTGGCTTTGTTTCCTGTCGCTTCTCCCTCTTTTTAACCTCACACCCAACCTTCTGTAAAGAAAGGCAAGGGGCTTACTCACCCTCTCGTGAAAGATGGCCTCCAGGTTTATGTGACTCCCACTGCCACCATCGACTTCCATACCACATGATCTGACCCAGGCAATCAAACCACAATCTGCTCTGTGACCCACTACACCCAATCACCGGGGCTACCTCTGCAGTCTGCCAAGCTCCCTTTGACCTGCCTCAATGAGCACAAGTGCAGACACACACACACACACACACACACACATACACCTAGGGGTGGTAGGGGTGTCTTACCCCCACAATGTTTGTTTCCATAGAGTAAAACACCTGTGTAACAAGTTTGGTTGAAATTGGTCAAGGCGTTCCAGAGTTATGCTGGAACATACACACATATATCCATTTATATTTATATTATAATAAATAATGAAATTTAATAAACTACGTTTTAAAAACAAAAAGAACAACTAAATAATAACTAAGAAATAGAAACAAGACCACATGAGATGTGCATGTTTTCACAGAAAGATAATTTTTTTATGCCAGAAACATGGTTGGACTATTATTTGCTACCATAATACTTTTTAAAATAACCAATATTTGTGAAATGACATTTTTAGAAAGTAAATAAAATATTTTCTGTCTTTTATTGGGATATTATATACAGGCTCACTCTCCACCAAATGGGAATAACAGTGTTACTAAGACCTTGAAAGTTAATGAAAGGTAAACTCTGCAGACAACAAAGACATCAACATGCTATGATAATAAATGATGGGAGCGTGGGAGCAGCTCTGATCTCACATTTGGTCCGAATGCACTACCGTTATTATGATCTGGAGAGGGCATGCAACTTACACAGTAATAATGCCTGATGAGATAAAAAATGTGGTGAACTGCAAACACTGGTCTCATTAGCAAAGGTGTCTACTGACAGGGAAAGTCTATACAATTGACTTGCTTTTCTGGTTCAGCTAATTAAATACGTTGGAACAAAGTCAAATTTTAGGTTGTCAGAGTTGGAGCATATCTGGAACAGTGACTTTTCCAATGGATACTTTTTAGATATGGCAGATAGGAACAGAGCCTTTAGCTCAGGGTGATTAAAAAGCTGATATTTCTGTTCTACATATAAGTTGCATCCAAACACAGCCAAAGCAACTCCAGTTTCCCCATCAGGTTCCCTTTTATCAATTTTCCCCCAAACTATGCCTTTTAAAAATACTAACAATATTTTTATCATGCTGCTAGTAATAATCTTCATATAAGGTGTTACATAAAATTATAATAAATACATAGATAGATTAATAAGGGCATACAGCATTCTATTTTATCCTCTGCAAGTACAATAGTGGAACAGATGGGTATTTTCATAAGAGCAGATATTTAATTAGGTGACACAATTTTGTTTTGTGTGTTTTTTAACATAGCAAATGGATCAAAGAATGGAAGATTGATTCTTCTTTCTATGCAAATGTTTTATTTCCAGAATGGCTATTTGCCCCTGAAAATGCTGTTCTCTATCTTTTACCCAATATAATAACTTTTGCAAGAGTTAGGCAGAATGCAGGCATGTAGATATAGAAATCTATTGATTTTACAGTCCTTCCACACAAAATTCATTAGTGGTTTCCTAAGATCTCTTCATTTACAGCAATCAGATGTAGATAGAAGTCATTTCGTTGGTCAAAATGCTTGTGCATAGTTTAAGAAGCTGAGAACAAAGAATATTTGATAGTTCACTATAAAATTCTACTTGTAAATTCTGAAGTTTGTAATATTTTCATTTCGATATGGATTTATTGGGATTTTTAGATCATTGTTCTGTAAGGTTGCCAATGTTCAGGAAAGTGATAAAAAAATCCCATGAATATTTACAATTAAAAATAAATAAATAACTCTCTCACAATATCCATTTAATGGAACAAGTGGTGCCCTATCTGTTGATGCATGTACTTTCTTGAATGTATTTTTACCTGGTCCAAAAAAGCTATGCAGTTTATACCAGGTAAGGTGCCCTAGAAAGGGCAATCCAGAAATTGGATGCCATGACTAAAAAGGACTATGTTTTGCTCACCACCCATCTAAATTCAGATAGTTGGAAGAATATGGTAAACACTCTTTTTTCTGAGGTGCTAATATGTAGAAGAGGCATCTTTAAGTGCCCAGCTCCCATGTTACAATAGCTTAAGGCACCTTCTACTCCGAAGCTGGCAAACAAAGGAATAATTTCACTATATAGTTTTACTTCATTTCTGTGGATGTCTTGAACTAATTTACTGAAACCTGGATGAAGAAACAGCATCGAAACCGCTCAATTGATGATGCCATCTCCCATCTTCTCCACACATCACTTACCCACTTGGACACCAGAAAAGGGAACTATGTTAAGATGCTCTTTGT
>JAEANM010024348.1:0-11173 GCA_017656035.1 Myanophis thanlyinensis
CAGCAAGCTCCCCCCTCCCCCCGTTACTATGACAGCCGACATAAGATAAGACAACTAGAAGCAGGAATATCATGAAGATTTTACAGCAGGAACTATATGGAGAGTCTATGGAGGCTGACAGGTCCAGTCATTCTCTTTCAGCCCAGTCCACCTCACAGGATTGTGGTTGTGGGGAAATGACTGCACCTCAAAAGTACTTAAGTTTGCAGATGATACAATAGTGTTTTGTCTCATTCGAGACAACGATGTATCTGCATACAGATGGGAGGTTGAACAAGTAACCTCGTAGTGCGACCGGAACAATCTGGAACTGAAACACTCAAAACTGTAGAAATGGTGGTAGACTTTAGGAAAAACCCTCCCATACAACCACCTCTTACAATGCTAGACAACACAGTATCAACAGTAGAGGCCTTCAAATTTCTAGTTCTATCATATCTCAAGACCTAAAATGGACACCTAACACCAAAAAAGTCATCAAAAAAGCACAACAAAGAATGTTCTTTCTGCGACAATTCAGGAAACTCAAACTGTCCAAGGAGCTGTTGATACAGTTTACAGAAGAATTATTGAGTCTCTCATCTGCACCTCTATAATTGTCTGGTTTGGTTCTGCAATCCAACAAGACAGACACAGACTACAGAGGATAATCAGAACTGCAGAAAAAACAATTACTACCAACCTGCCTTCCATCAAGGATCTGTATACTGCATGAGTCAAAAAGAGGGCTGGGAAAATATTTAAGGACCAGTCACATCCTGGATATAAATTGTTTCAACCCCTATCCTCAAAATGACATTACAGGGCACTGCACACAAGAACAACTAGACACAAGAACAGCTTTTTTCCCAAATGCCATCACTCTGTTAAACAAATAATTCCCTCAACACTGTCTAACTATTTATTAAGTCTGCATTACTGTTGTTCTCATTGTTCCATCACCTATCCCCCCACTATGACTATCTATCTACAATATTAGCTATGTTCAGTCTTGAGTTATTTATAAAAAATAATAAGGGCAGAATATTTAATCCAGATTATTGCAGATAAAACGCACTCTCTCATAGCAAATTTTCCAAATATCACAAAGAATGTATCTGCACACAGACTCCAGAGATAACCAATTGTTTTGGCCTTCGAATGCTGTTTCCCCAACAGTTCAAATCTAGCAGGCGTCAAATTATCGCCTATTGCAGCAACAGGAAGCAGACTGGTCTCTGAACATCGATGGGGATGTAATCCTCCAAAGCGGTAGAGGGCGTCCTACTTGCTGATCTGAGGACAAGAACTCGATTAACGTGCCTTAAAATAGTTAACAGATTTGTAGATTTCTTTTTCCATCCAGCAAACCGGAAGCATATTAGCATTCTTAACGTTAGAATAAACGTCAGGGGAAAAATCAACGGGATTTTCCCCAAGCCGTTAGTCTAGGATCAAAGATATCGTCGTCTCTTCCCTCCAAAGTGTGCTTCTCTTCCCGGTCTCCGTTACCTAATTTCCGGAAGCGGGAACTCTCAAGTAGCGACTTGGAGTTGGTGAGCTGGCCTCAAATGCCGAAATGGACCGGTGAGCTATTTTGGCCCTAAGCAGATGATGAAGGCGTCTGTGGCTACCTTAAAAATGGACGTGTTTATTATCGCATAAATTTATTAAACTATGGCTTTGCATAATGGAGGGACGGTACCAGATTTATTATTGTTATTACTGGGTTTTTATTATTTAAAACCCTTGTATTTATATTAAACTCAAAGTGGCTGGGACTAATTTTTATTCTCAATTAATAGCATGCTTTTAGTGGTCTGCGTCGTATGTTTAGCAACAGGTTTTATAAAAAACGGGAAATTAAAGTCTTCCCCGTCACCCCAAAAATGCTAGGATTGTCAACTTGAAGCTATTCTTTAGATGCCTTGCTCTTTGATAATTGATCAGAAAGGGGGCTTTTGTCTGGTTGAAGTGTCTTCTGTGGAAATTCACATTTGTTAGATCATGTTGTTTGCAGTTTTGGCAGGGTTCTAAGAACAATTAATATTTTTAACTTAAGAAAAATGTATTATATCTATTTTACTGTTTTTAAATAAAAAAGATATGTGATTAAAACCTATTCAGGGATTATTTCATTGAAAAGGTTACCCTTTTCCAATTCAAAATTATAGCCCTGAAGGAGCTGTGCATGCACGCATGCATGTGCATATGTGCACGCATGAGTACACATACGCATAAATCAGAAACTGGATTTAACAGAATATGACTCTCACCTCTCATTCTTTCTATAAATCTTCACATAGACATTGATCATGAAAACTGCTTGCGTGCATGAAGAAAAGACTTGCTGAGGAAAACATTTAAGTCTAAATTTCCCAAATATATTTTTCAATCAAAAGAAAGAAAAGTTATCCACCCTATGTCTGTGAAGACAAAATATTGAGCCAAGTTCAAAATAATTTTCATTCTTATCTTTTCAGGAATGATTTTCAGAATACGTCTTCACAAGAAATGATTCAGCCAGTTCAAAAGCAAAATACTCAAAAAAAAGTTTCTAGTATCCTTTATTATAGTAGTTAACATATAACTTGCATTCCATAAATGATATAATTTGGGAGATGCCTGTTTTTTCATGTGCTGCAAAAATAGTATCTTTTTCTTAAAAAAAAAATACACTCACTTGTAATAAAAATAGGTGTAACGCTCCAAGTGGTTTCAATCTTTAAAAAATTTCAATGTTTCTCCTTGTTTGGAATGTATTTTAAAATGAATTAGATGGCAAACATTTCTTGCTGATTGAATCTAATGCATAAACTACCACACACAATTTGTAATGAAGAAAATCATAGAATGCCTGTTTTACTGCACTAATTATAATGTGGCTTTCTTGATTATGGCATTATGTAAAATGTGAACATTTCAATTTGATTTTTCTCTGCCATTAATAATTAGGTTATCCCTATTCCCAGTTAATGGAATAAGACAAAGTTTTTATTTAAAAAATAAATGTTATACATGGCATCATCTGGCTTCGTTGTCGATAATTAACCAATTAGCAAAAAATTGCAGGACCTGATGAAAGAGGGCTCAGCTTACCAAATTTTAATAGAACTTTCTATATGATGAGGCAAAATCTGATAAGCATTTTCTTAGCTTAGCTTCCTTTCTTAGTTTTGGCTGCCCTAGATGACAGTTTAAGTGGCATGTCAACAAGAGGATTAGCAATTCCCAGGACTCCAGGGCTGTTTTCTCAATCTGGTAAGATTTTTTTTATTTAATGTTTACTTGTACTTATTAAAAATTACAGCTAACATACAGTCAAATTCCTTTAATAAAATAATCTTTTACATTTCCTGTATTCTACTTGTCATCTAGAATTCATTTTTTCAAAATAAAATTAAAAGTTTTAAACACAATATGTTTTTCAGAAAAAAAATCAAAAACATTTTTTTACAGTTACTCCACGGAGCCGAAGTGCCACAAAGCAGTCAAATACATCTACCAACCTAGGCACAGAGAGAAAATCACCTTACTTTTTGAAGATTCCTGGGCACCTTGGTAATTTGTCTATGGTAAGAGCATGCTAAACAGAAATAGACAGACTGTGGTGCATAAGATAGTTGAACCCCCACTTATACTTTGTGATAAGCCGTTATTATCACAAAATAGTAATCTCAGAAAATCATCCAACTGCACTTAATATGTTCATGGAAATATACATAAAATAGCAGAGTGTGAGTCTTTCTTTTAATTTTCTCCCTATAAGCAGTTTTGGAAATATTGCTAGTGTATAGTTGTAAGAGAAAAAATAATATAAATGGGACCTGCAATAAGTTGTGCACTGTGTCCTTCCACCTCCAAAATCGATTGGTTTGTGACATCTGTTTTTTATTTCGTCCAAGCAGGGCATTCAGAACATTCTTTTCTCCAAGTGATATGCCATCCTTTCTGGCTAAAGTGTATATTGAGCCCTGGCAACATTGGAGGGTTTCTCCTTTCCAGTGTGTCTTTAAGTTAATATGAAAAACTTTGTAAGAGGTTGTTGGATCTTAACTACTCCTCAATGTAAGATATAACAGTGTAAGAATATTTTGTGGTTTTTATGAATGAGTTATTTGGTCTGTAAGTAAAAAAATAATTACCATTTTAGTTACTATGGTTTTTATGAATTATGCTGCAGTATTTGTCTAGGATTTAGAGAGTTGAAAATATTCAAGAAAGCCCCTCCCTTCCCCATTAGGTGCTTATGACATAGAAGAATATAATTGGTTACTATAGTTTATTCCCATGGTTATTCTGTATTGACTACAAAATCCAGGCCATCAGTACTCTTTGCTGTTGTCTCCTGGTTGCCTGAATTTCTGCAGCCCAGATAGAATGGCTCTAGTTACAACTAGTAAGTATATTGCTATTAAACGAAAAGTATCTGCTCACAGACATTCATGCCTTGTGACCACCCATCTGGATTCCTGCAGTGCACTAAAGATAAGGTTGTCCTTAAAAGAGCATCCAGAAGCCGTAACTGATCCAGAATGAACCTGTATTGTAGTACATGGTGTCAGTTATACAACATATGTAAGATCACTGCTTCATCCATTAGTTGCTGGTGTGTTTCTGGATGAAATTCAAGGTAGTGGTTATATCCTCTTTAAATGCCGTCGTGGATTGGACCTGGATTACCTGAGAGACCATCTTTTCACAGTTGTTTCTAACCATCCAATTTGGTCTGGCAGGATACACATGTTCAGGGTCCTGCCAGCCAAGGAATGTCACCTAGCAGAACCAGGCGATTGCCTTCTCTGCCAAGTACCTGTCTTCTCACTGGGCCTGGCTCTGTTGGCTTTTCATAAGGCCTTAAAGATTGGTTATGTGTCCAGGCCTAGGATTTTAAGTGTGTGTTTCCTGTTATATTAACATACAGGGTTGATTTTAGTTACTATATACTGTATTTTCTGGCGTATAAGATACACTCCCCCCACCCCCCAAAAAAGTGGGTGAAAATGTCTGCGTCTTATACAGCAAATGTTGCTGAAGCCCCACCCAACAGCAGACCGTTTTTTGGGGGCTCCGCACACCCCATTTTCAGGCCTTTTGGGGGAGCTTTTTTCAGACCATTTTTTCGGCTTTTTTGGCCTGTTTTGGGGGCATTTTTTGGTCCATTTTCAGAGCATTTTGGGGGTGGGAGTTTTTGGAGCTTTTTGACCCATTTTCAGGGCTTTTTTGAAAAAAAAATGGCCAAAAAAAGCACAGAAGCCATGCTAAAAAGCCTCAAAAATGGGCCGAAGAAAGCCTCAACAACGGATAATAGGGATGCAGTTCTAATCTCATAATGGCCATTTAGTTTGTTTTGAGTCTAAATAAAATATATTTTAGTGCTCTGCTAAAAATCATTTCTTTGAAAGCTAATGGCTACTTCATTTCTCCTACTTATAATTGGGATTATGGTGTACTATTATCAGTGTATCTTAAAGTAGACTGCAGTTAGAAAACAAATCTGCCTTGATACTGATAAAATTCTTTGTGTCTTAGTTAGATGACAGTGACTGGACAGCTGCACTTACACCTCCACATTCAGTCATGTTCACAAACTTAGATTATAGTGCAGCAGAAGACGTCACAAAGAGTGCTGTCCTCTTGAATGAGGATGACCCGGGGGAAGCTGGTAAGATGAATATCTTCATGTTTTATTTGAATAATAGTTTAACAATATTGACTAATGAGCCTATGAAAAAAGCAGATGAAATACATATTTACATATGTATTTTACACAAAATATAAAATTTTATGTTATAAAATGTACAGTGAATAGAAGGGAATTGAACAAACTTTTTTTCATGTATGCTCTTGGGTAATGACAACAGGGCACCAATTTCTTGGAAAAGAAAAAACCTTTACTAGCTTTCTGGCCAGAAGAGAGTCTTTCTAGCCTTCAGAAGGATTGCCTTTGCTAGCAAAGTGAGGATGTTTCTGGCCACAAAGGTGAAATCTAGCAAAGATGATCATTTTGAAGGCTAGAAAAGCTCTTCTCTGGCCAGAGAGCTTGCAAAGCTGATTGTTTTAAAGTCTAGAAAGCCTCTTTAAGCAGTTGTAGCAAAAAGTAAAGTAAGTAGATCCAAGTGGGAAAGGGCCCTACCCTCCTGGCCTGTGACAATTTTCTGCATGCCAGCAGTCTCTGTATCAAGTCGAGATGAGACCACCTGGGCCATGACATGTTTCCACATGCTAGTGGGCCCTGGGCCTCAGGGTCTCTTTCCCCTCCAAAGTCCCCCTTTGCGCTTAATGACTGCAAGTGGAAGAGTTGGGATTACAGTCATTGAGCAAAGCAGTCACATAAGCATCTTCCTTAATGACTGCTTTACTTAACAAATGAGATTCCAGCCTCAGTTGTCATAAATTGAGGACGATCTGCATTATGAGTAAAAGTCTAAATGTAATCCCATAGCAAGAAATGATTGAGAAACAACTCCAAGAAACAGTGAGGACCACTGAGAGTAGCCATGGGGACGATAGTGCCGGATGAACACTGCGGTCAAAACAACAGACATTCTATTCTCCTTGTTCTCTTAAATTTTAATTCTTAATTTCAGGAGTGGCTGCATGTTTCACTGCATGTTGTACTATGTATAATTATATATGTGATAAATAAAATTATGAAATTGAATTGAATTTATTGCATATAGCAAATCATATTAATGAACACATTTTTTCTGTGATTTTAGCTGCGCGGAGCATGTATCCTGACTTTCTCCATTCCCTGTTAAAGCACAGTTCAAATACTGTTTTTGAACTTATAGATGAGTATGAAGATACGTGCAGTAACCAGGTATATAAAATTCATTTATGTTATTCAGTGATTTCTTGTTTACCAAAAAATATTTTAGAATAAGCTTGAATAGTAAGCTTGGCCTTCATCAAATGTTGTAGGACATGGAAGGACTCTTTGTAGGTAATCACAAGAACCACTTTGCCAGTTGGGTTTAGGTAAACTAAATGAACTAAAATAAATTAGAATTGATTATTTGAAATATGTGGTTTAAAAGAAGAGTTAGTCACCATCATTTCAACTTTATTATCTATGTTCTTCCCCTTTGCCTGGACTTTACTTATCAGATTTTTATTCTAAGCTTGTTTTGAAAGGAAGCTTTCTTGCTCACTCTTTACTTTTGGGTTTATGTTGCAAAGCAGAAATGAGGAAATATCCAGTTCTTGGGATCTTCAATTACACTTTTTACAATTCAAGAGTTTTCCATGGATTATGATCATAACTAGATGGGCTTATAGATACTTATTTGTATTATCTAAAGTTTGATCAATCAGTGCTTTTACATAATTATGTGAAAATAGTAAGATAAAGTAAATGATAACAGAGACGATATAGACTAGATTAATAGTCTTAGTGTGTTCATACCACATGTAGCATTCTCTGCTAATGATAAGAATAGTATAGTCAGTCCCTTTGGCCACAACACTCCTACTGAATCAAAGCCCAATTATAGTCCAAGCTTGTTATTACTATTCAGTATAAACTAGGAACTTTCCTCTAAAATCTATCCTGAAAGCCTGAAAACTGTTCTTTGCATTCCACCATCTAAGAATATACTCTCATACTCAAGATGTAAAATACAGTAAACAATAAATTATTTTATGCTACACAATGTAATAAATTATAATGAATAAAATAAAACGAAGTAGTTCTTCATTGTTTTTCAAACATTAGCTAAACATTCTTCAAAAAATAGTGTATCGAGCAACTCCTGGACGACAGAAATTTTCCAAAACTGCTAGTATTTTGTGGCTTCTAAAGCAAGAAATGGTAACATGGAGACTCTTGTCGTCAATTTACAGGTAACTCTCTCCATTCAACTGTTTCCTCAATGTATTATTTTCTTGTGTTATAGTCCATATTTAAATAAAAAACATGAACAAACAATTTATAAGAAACACTAAGAAAACTTCATTTTGTTCAGTCTCAGAACAATCAGAACATGTATGTTATTCATTTAATTTACAACACAATCCTTTCTGCAGTCCTACTGTATATTTTCAGTCTAAAGTATATTTATCTTGGTAATTAGGTGATAGATAATTCAATGCAGAATGTAGTAGAGGAATAAGATTTTGTGTCACATGATTTGAAAAACATGAAAAAAATGTTAATAACCTTCTTGGAGATTTTAATAATAGTTTTAAAGCCTTCTGTGGAACACATAGCACAAACTGCTAGTAAGGCATCAAAAGCAAGACCATGTGGGAAAATGGAAGATACATGCAATTTCTGCAACACTCTGTATGAGTCAGAAATAGAATTGCAAAGTTCTCATGAAAACTGTACCTAGATTTCACATGAATGTTAGCCTATATGTTTTAATTTGTAGTAAGAGGTGTTTATTTAATGGAACCAAAAAAGGACTAAGGCTACTTGATTAAAGCTAGATAAAACAAATAAATAAAAAGTCAAGAGCACATGAAAGAGCAGTCACACTGTTGCCATCTTCTCCAAAATCCCTATATATATTAGTAAATATGTTTTAATGTTTATCATATGTGATAATTTGCTTTGTCTTTTGAACCTAGAGACAGAATACAGTCTGCTATGGAAGATGAAACTATGTTTGATCTTGCAGTAAGTTTTGTCAAACTCATTTTGCAAAAAATATATAAGCCTAATGTATATTATCGTTTAGCCAAATATCGCTCTTTTCAAAAAGTCTAATACAACTAGGCAAAACTATGGAAGTAAATAATTCCAACAGCTATAATTTTTTTCAGATAGTGCCTTAAAAAGTCTCAAAATGCAAAAGGTAGCTTCTGGCACTACTGTATACTTCTGTTCTGAAACAGAACTTTTACTTCCCTCTTGACTAAACTGCACTTCAGAATTTCATCTCCACAAGCAGATTTGGAAGATGCTATAAAAGTAGTAGTCTAGTTTGTTGTAGAGGACCATTGTTCTGATAGATGGATTCTACGGAATGAACATGAAGACATTAAAATATTCTATAAATAGTGTTTCAGTCATTTGAAAATGGATTTATTTTTCCATAGGTTATAAACGCCAGTGAAAAGACTGTTGTGAACAGTCTATTCCAGAGAGACTCATTGGTGCGACAAAGCCAGGTATGACAAAATAAGATAGTGGTTAATTTCTGAAATGTTGAGTGCCTTCACAAGACTTGTGATGTGGAACTAAACAGAAATTCTCTCAGTGTTGTTTCTTGGGACTGACAGCAACAAAATCACTGTACCATTCTGCCCTTAATACTTATAGTTTATTCAGAAAAATGCCATGTTTTTATACAATCAGTGTCACCAAAGCAGCTAAGGGAAAACAGTAGCACCGCATTTTCCGTCACCCCATGACTTTGAAAAAGACCATTAACAAAGGCCAGGCATTTTGGTGGCAAACCCAAACATAAATGTGGCTTGACATGGATGGATGAGTATGAGGAACTGATCTGAGATAGACTGCTGTCCTTTCAATTCATATTTAGGAAAAAAAATCTTATTTTTGAGTAAGAATTGGATTTAAGCTTTTTTTTTTTTACTATCCCATAGTGGGAGATAAAATTACTCATACTATTTTTGTAATTCTTTTTAAATTTCAGTTGGTGGTAGACTGGTTAGAGAGCATTGCAAAGGATGAAATTGGAGACTTCTCTGATAATATTGAATTTTATGCAAAGTCTGTATACTGGTAAGATATTGACCTATTACTTAGCATTCATGAGATTTATAATCCATATATTACAAGCATGTAAAACCCATATCCTCTGTGCCAAATGTTGTGATAACCTAGTTTTCACGATATACTGGATTTTAATTTATAGCACATGTTAGGAATGTTAAACTCTAACAATAGTTGGGTAGGCAATATATAAACCTGGATTATCATTTTGTGAATTATGATGTACTGTTGCTTTAAATCCAAGTGGCTACTAATTAATCAAGCAGCAATAAGAAGACTCCAGAATCACTTCTGATTGTGGGTTTCTGAGTGTAGGTTTCTGAGAGTGTTTTTCTGGAAGAGAGTTGTTTGGAGTGGGTTGTTGTTTTTCTGAAGTTTGTATTTTGTGAGTATTACAACTGAACTGAATTGACTGTGTATGACTATGGACTGTAAAATGGATTTTGCTTAAAAGTCTAATACCATCAAACTAAAACCTATTTTTGCTGCATAGTGAAAGTGTATAGTGTAATATACCAAAAGTACTCTCAAATACGCTCCGTTGCGTACTCGTTCTCCTAATGGAGGACTCTACTCCTTAACAGCACATATTAAAACAGTAAATATCAGGCTGATAAAGGTTCATGAAATATTAAAATGTGTTATATCTCACACTGTTGAGATATATCACAACTCCCTTCTCTTTAGGTTAACTTTTGCTACAGAAAAAGCAGCTACAGGAAGCTTGCTTTTACTTTTATTTCAGGTATTTGAAATAATGTCTTGGAGTTACAGAAGTAAGATGGCTTCTGCCATTTCAAAAAGGACCAATATCTCTAGATATATTTACGATTGCAGTAATATATTGGAAACGTTTTTTTGGCATAAATTATGTTTTTATGATAGTATTAATGTTTCGAAGTGATATTGAATGTATTCCTATTTAAATAGATAAATATACTGATAATATTATTTAGTTAAATTGGAATTTACTCCAATTTTAGTGGCA
The DNA here is from genome assembly GCA_017656035.1 of Myanophis thanlyinensis. NCBI lineage: Eukaryota > Metazoa > Chordata > Lepidosauria > Squamata > Homalopsidae > Myanophis > Myanophis thanlyinensis. The sequence continues at coordinate 10,656 of JAEANM010024348.1, forward strand.
ATTGGAAAGCGCACAAAACTAAAAAAAGATATAAAAGCAATTGAAGATATTAAATTAACAGGCAGGCTAGGCTAAAATATTGTAATAATTAAATCCACAAATTAAACAAATAACAAACATCAACCCCTGGTCTCGGACCAAAGCCAAGTTTTCAAAGTCTTCTGGAACCTAAGAAAAAGAGCCCCATTTTTATATTTGGGAGGATGTTGTTTCAGAGGGTGAAGGCTGCAACAGAGAAGGAATGTTTCCTAGATTCCACAAAATTGCAACATTTAATAATGGAGACCTAGAGTGCACTCACTCTGCTGAAAGATACTGGAAAGGCAGAAACAGTTGGAAATAAGTAGTCTTCCATCTATCCAGACTCTATGATTTATATGTCATATGGGGATGTAGGCGTAAGAGATCCTATAAGTTGATTTTATTTGCCAACATAAGAGGAAGTACAGTGGTACCTCTACATACGAAACGCTCTAGTTACAAAATTTTCGAGTTACGAAGAGCGTCTTCAAGAAAAT
>JAEANM010024349.1:0-11173 GCA_017656035.1 Myanophis thanlyinensis
TATCTATCTATCTATCTATCTATCTATCTATCTCCTTCCTTGGGGGAAAATGTTGTGATCTTTATTTATAGGAAAACTATGAATGAAAGCAAAACTGTCTCAAAATTTAGTTTAATGATGCCAAAAAAAAAAAGCTTAAGCAAAGCAATTATACGTACCTCTTTTAATTTTTCCAAAAGATCTTCCACATGTTTTTGCAGATTGCCATTAGATTGTTTTAGTCCAGTGACTTGTTCTTCCAGTCTGGAAACCTAGGAGTGATACAAGATAAATATGAATAATCATTCTTAGATACATGGTTTTGCGAAGTTGGAAGGCTAGACCATTACAATGACTTAGAATACTTTATGTACAAGAAACATTTCCAACTGTGACTTTGATTACATTTGCTTCTATAAAAGTATGTTAGAAGGAGTCCTCAAGCCTAGCAATATTGACTGATGGAAAATTGATTTCCTCTACCTCCTCTTTCTTGTTCTCCAGGCCATATTTGAGATCCAAGATTTCAGTTCCTTTTTCTAGAACAAGGACCAAAAGCTCATCCGTTTTTGCTTTCAGTTCAGAATTCAGCCAAGTGTTCTGATTCTGTAATAGTTCCTTTTCTTGTTCCCACCTCTGCTCACGATGCTGTAAATATAATTGTAAATTATATTACATAAAAAGCTAAAGGAGTTCTCAAAGATATACTACAATATAGAACAGACGATCTATCAAGATAGATTTGGGGACACTTCATATCAATCAAGTCTATGTAGTTTCTTAATAGGATTTTGTAGGTATAGTACAGAAAGACATCCAACTGAAATCAATGGCACTTGGTTCACCCATATTATGATATGTCTGATGCTTAACTAATTCAGTGAACTATGGTTAAATGATTGTTTGGGTTATTTATGAATGTATCAAAGAGGACTAAAGTATTCTTAAGTATGTATATAACACAAATAAACTACTCAAACACAATCCTGCTGGGACTTACACCCATTATTATTATTATTTTGAATTTGCCTATCTACCTTGCAGGGGCTTTCTACCCCTTTCTTGGTAGTGTTTGTTCTCTAAGAACAAGTTACTGAGATTCTGGATACAAAAAGAACAAGCAAAGCAGAAATTTAACATTTCTGAAAATGTTAACATGGCTGCTTAAAAAAAAAATCAAATCAAAAGGAAAGAAGCAAAAACACAGGGCCCAAAATTTCAAATCTGTGCCCTCCGGTATCATAACATCACTGCTATTAAGCTTGGGGGAAATTAAAACATGGGGGAAATGTCGCAAAATGCTCACTTTCTCAGAACATGACACACTTCAATTGTGAGAGAATAGTTATAGGATACTTAGAGGTACCTATAACTTTTAAGAATGAATAACTTAAATAAGACATTAGAACTGCAATAACCTCCTGCCTATAGCTGAACAAAAGATGTCTTGCTAACAACTTCCCAATACTTACTTTTACTGAAAGGGCTGATGTCTGAAGCTCATCCAGTTTTAACTGAAGCTCTACTTTTGCAGTGTTTGTTACTGTAAGTTTTTCATTCAGACGTTTAACATCCTCTGCAAAGAGAATACACATAAGATGGTTTCAAGACGGTGTTAAAATGCCCAAAGTGAGCGTTTGTGTTAAAATCAACTTTCTAAATTGAGTCTGAGCCAGTTTATAATCTATTGGTTACCTTTTGTGACATTTATTTTTGACTGTCCTCCTTTCAAGTTTCACATTAGATACATATCCACTGAAATTTAACCACCAAGGCATAATTTATTACCCTACAGGGTGGATAAAAATCAATTTAAAAAAAATTAAAATATTGGATTTTTTAAATTTAAATTGGATTTTTTTTAGTTATCAAATTTATTTTAATAAAATGTTTTTAAAGTAAAAATCTATCTAAATATAGTTTTCTATTTAAGATACATTAATAATTTAGTTTATTCAGCATGAAATAAAGCTTAGTTATGTAGCATGAGGCTGTATATTCTACAATATTAGGATTGTTGGTGAGTCAACAGAAAGTCAGAGGAGGAGCCGCTGAGGGGCAGAGATGATAGTTGCTCTTTAAAAATTATGACTGAAATCAAGGCTTTTTACTAGTGATTTAAATCAACTTGATTTGATTTAAATCAAATCCACCGTTACCCTGGCTTCCAAAACAAAATCTTTCTTAGCCACTTTCCCACATACTGCTCATCTTCAACAATCAAAACAACTTCTTGAGTGTTTCCTTCAACAGAATCAGTAAGCAGTTAACTGCATAACAAAATAGAGGGAAGGCATCTCGCCTCTTTCCAAAATGTTTCACTTTTGGTGTGTTGGTAAAAAACTTCCAGTGTTTTTATTTATAGAATTTGTATGCCTTATCAATTCTAAATATGCTACTTCTTTTCTGGCAGAAATAATTGGGCACAAAAAACCATCAAATTGTGTAAGCCAGCATTTTGAGGGGAAGGAGTGATGACTCCTTGGATTTATTATCAGAGACATCTTTCTGGGTAGCAATATACAATAAGAGCATCCTGTAGCTGGTCATGTAAAACTGTTGATAACAACTACAGACATGAAAAAAGACAGTTGACTCTCTCATTCTTTGCCATTCTTATTGCTAGATTTAACATCATCTCTACGTAGAAGAGGTTTTGTCCATTCGTGGGAGAAACAAGTAGTTTTCGGTCAGCTCCTGCATTGACTTTTGTATTTAATTATTTAATTTGTAATGCAATTTGACTTAAAAACATTTCCACCAATTCATTTTTATGCCAGCTCAAAGAGTGAAATCTCCTATTCAGTGCTGACAATCCTCCAGATATTTCTAGGGAAGGTATCATATTTAATGCAATTAGTTTTGATACTAAATGCTTAACTGAATAGCAATTACTTGAACCTCAATATTTTTCTTTGTGCAGCTGTGCAAAATTCTTGGTATTTATAACGTATTGTTTTACATTTTTGTAAATGTATTACATTTGCCATTTCATTTTTGTCTGAAATTTTTATTATGCAAATATTTTGACATCTTTCATGATGGTAGTTTGAGTAGTATTCCATATTACTTCACCTAAGATTATTTTCAGTAAATATCAGTTTCACTCCTGGTTAGTCTCTAGTATTTAGCTCAAAAAAGAATTACAACTTCTTAAATTGTTACCAACTTTAAGAATTCCCACTGTCAGTTTAACCTGTGTACTCTGTTCTTTTTAAGTCAATGAAATATTGAGACAGCCTTACAACACAGCCTTTTACCATTTAAATGTTCCAATTCTTGAGCTCTTCTTTCACTCGTTCGGACTAAATCTCTTTTTTCTGCTTCCAATTCTTCTTTTGCTCTGGTGAGCTGATTCTAAAAACAAAAAGGAAACAAAAATAGATTTATACAGTTTGCTTCTGAAGACAGGATCAGAATTGAAAGGAGAAAACCAGAAATTAGGTTTAGATTTGAGATCTAAAAGCCATTTTTGACTGTCAGCTAGTGATACAATGGCAAGTTCATCATTGCTGAAAAGTCTTCAAGCAGAAGCTGAATAACCATCTGACACTTTTAGTAATTTCTGTATTGAGTAGGCTGGATTCAAGTAAGGTCCTGTCTTCTTGTAGAGAGGCGTAAGAGATGCCAATACTGCACTAGTTATTACAAAAAACAACTTCATTATTATTGCTGATGTTCTCTACTATTGGTTTGATAATTATGAGAATTGAAGTGGAGAATTTGAGAATGGTTGCAAGAACTTCATAATATACTTGTGTCTTAGTCCAACTAAAAATACTGAAGGTTAATTCTCTCATCTATTCTCTAGATCTAGATTCAAATCCATTATTTGAGCTATCAGCTATCAACTATCCATTATTCAAATTATTATTATTTATTCAAATTATTATTATTAAAATTATTATTTTATTATTATTATGATTCAAATCCATTATTTGAACTATCAGCTATTAACTATATCAGCTATCAACTATTCTCTCAAATCCATTATTTGAACTATCAGCAGCTATAGGAATTGTTCCAGACCACATATAATACCACACTGAGATCCATCCAGGAGTAAATTTCTGCAAATACAGTGCATCCATCCTTATGTAATATGAGAGTATATTGTATATTAAGCTCCATTTCTACTATAAGTGACTTTAGTAAAATAACAGAATAAAGTCTTATAAATTGAAGTCAATGATTACAGTGCAATGCTCATACTGAACATATTTTTTTGCTGGCTGCAATGGCTAAAAAAGTCAGAAAATTTGATTACATGAGAAATAATATAGTCCCAAATTGATTTCATCAGGTGTGTAGATGAGTAAAACTTTTGGAAAATGTGACAAAACGTTTCATTTATTTATTTCAAGAGTATATTACTCCATTTATCAATTGTATAAAAGTGGCAATATTCCAAAAACAAGTGACCAAAAGAAAACAGAAAGAAAAAGGAAAAATAGTACAGATGTAGAACATCAAAAGATAGATAAGTTGCATTGACTTTCTTCTGATCTTCACCAATTTTCAGTGGATAGGGCCAGTCTAATTTAATAATTAATGCACCAAATTAGAAACCAGGAGACTGAAAATTCTAGTCCCACCTTAGGCATGGAAATCAGCTGGGTGACTTTGAATCACTCTCTCTCACTCACCTCATCTCACAGAAAATAGGAGAAGGGAAGAATATTAAGTACGCACACTGTCTTGAGTTATTTAAAAAAATATACAGTATAAAAATATACAAAATAAGCACAAATTACAATTCTGAATGCTTCTTGTCACATGTGTAACTGACAGCATCCATACCTGTATGGACACATTGTGATCTTGAGCAGCTTCCAGTTCCTTGTTTTTCTCAGTTAGCTTCTTCAATTGCTCATCTGTAGAGTGTTCAAAAGGAAGGCCATTCTCATTTTGTATTACAATAAACCATTTAATAACAGCACCGTGACCAAACAATATCCTTTCCTATCCCAAGAAATACTCAGACCTAAGATTATTATAATCTATGGTACTGAAATGAGAAAACCACTGTCTAATCATTTCAAATATGCCTCAATCACAGATAAGCTATGTAATTCTAAAAAAAGTTCTTTCCATTTTAAAATCTGGGGTGTGATTGTGTAATTTTAAGATTATTCACCAGCTGGAAGCCACGTTATTCTTATATATGAGAGACTTTACATATGCCTATTGAGGGGCATTTATTGTGAAAAGTAGCTTTAGTACTTAGATTTACAGTCTTCGCTCCTAATATCTTGATATTAGGATATCAAGTATAACAATGATTAGAATAAAAATGATTATATAAAATGGTATACTACATATAAAAAAATAAATGATATAGAATGATTAGAATCATAAAGAAATTTACAAAATATTCATTTTCTAAAACAAATTTGTTCATATTGTCTTACATTTCATATAGACATAACTACAGTAATATTATTTTGTGACCCATTTAACAAAGTTATACTTACTAAGCTTGGTGAGCTCTTCTCGAAGATTCTGACATTCCTGTGTTTCATTAACAAGCCTCTCCTGACTCTGAGCCAGTCGTTTTTCTACTTCAAAGTATTGTTGCTCTGCAAAACACCATTAATATACTTCAGTGTTATCCCTTGCAGAAAAATAAACAAAAATGTAACCTTTGCACCTTTGGCCTAGTAGTTAAGACATCAAGCTAGAAACTAGGAGAGTATGAATTCTAGTCCTGCCTTAGGCATGAAAACCCGCTGGATGATTTTTGACTTAGGAAGGGGAAGAAGCATTAGATGCACTTGCCACCTTATTTATAGAAATAGTAACGGTGGGATAAAATAAATTTTACATGACCCATTTTCTCTCTTACTACAATGTCTCCATATCCAGTTAGGATATCTAAACTGTTTCTCCAAATTCGCCCCTATTTCTTCCTCACCGTTCAGGTTGGCTGAACATAAGCCTTCTCTAGGTTTGGGAGAATCCAACTGTACTCACATGAGCTCTGACATTATGATCAAGGAAGTTTTACACATCCATGTATTACAGTATATGTAGGATTACTTCTTAAATTGATTTCAATGAAGATAATGAAAGAGCCAGCAACCTTTGGTAGTCTCATATTTTTATAAGCAATACAATGAATATTATATAATACCCACCCACAGACCAAACATCTGACTTGTTTGGGATTTGGAGTTAAGTGTGACAAGTCATAGTTATAAAAAATTCTGATATGGAGGAAAGCATGAGTGCAGCTAACACATCTGTACAGCTAGTCCTAAGGTTACGACCATAACTGAATCCAAAATTTATGTTGCTAAATGAGACATTTGTTAAATGAATTTTGCCCTATTTTATGACCTTTCTTGCCATAGTTGTTAAGTGAATCATTGCAATTGTTAAGTTAGTAATACAGAATTAGTAAAGTGACTTTGGCTTCCCTATTGATTGTGCTTGTAAGGTTGCAAAAGGAGATTGATTACATGACCCTGGGACACTGCAACCATCATAAATATAAACCGATTGCCAAACGGCTAAATTTTGATCACGTGATGCTGCGACAGTCATTATATGTGAAAAATAGTCATGTCACTTTTTTCAGTGCCAATATCACTTTGAAAGAACTAAAGAACTAAATAGAGGACTACCTGTATAAATCTTTACATTTTGAGATTGTAAAGCTTTTGAAGATGGATATTGAATATTAAACTAATGTTTAATAGTGGCTATTTGTACTTTTTGGATTTAAGTCTTTTTCAGTTAAATGAAAAATCTAATACAGTACACTTTAATCAACAATAACGTGCAGAAGCCTGTATTTCAGTAATATCTGGAGTCCTGCAAATTCTATCTGCCCTAAACAGGAGATAATATTGTGCCATATTGCTGGGAATGTGTGAATATACTTTAGAATTTAATTTTTTTCACAAGTAGAACTTACATAAAGGAACCATATCCAATGGACCAAATCTTACCTATGGATTACCCTGGACACAATCAAGTGCCTGGCTTTTAACAAATCAATTTTATTTTTAAAAATATCACAGGTGAAAAGTTTTTATTTAATTATTTGGAGGATTTATATGGCCACCCACTCACTTTCAGTGACTCTAGATGGCATACAAAAAATTAAAAACACAATGTTTTTGCCAGTTCAAGAACTCCATACACAACGAACGAAATACTTTACTTATTATAGATTAGGTTTCTCTTTTCTTTTTGAAGATTGCCCCAAAACACTTTCAATTATCTTATCATCAATGTAATAATAAAAAATGGGGGAGTGGGGGGGAGTACGGTAAAGAAAATATTGCAACTACAGTAACACAGAACAACAATGTTAATTCTTTTAAGGCAAATTGTTTCATAGGATGGGACACATAGGTTGCTTCTCACATACTCTGAAAATCGAAATCTAAACGTAGTTATCTACTCAAAAACAAGCCTTAGTAAATGAATTTCATGACTCAGTGTACACACAACTGCAGCCATACTGGCTGAAATCTGGTATAATACGATCCCTCAAAGTGGCAACATCCTAACTCAGTATCTACTGAGTATTTACTGTTAAAAACTGAAGGCTGGCTCAAGTAGCCCTTGGTCCCATGCGGTACCATCTTACATATAAATGCAATATCCAGCACTGCAGCCAGCACAGCTCATGGTGAAGGGAAATTCAATGCAACAAACAGCAAGTTGGTCCTTCTCCTTTTAGCCTCGTTCTTTTGTGGAAATGCCCAGCACATTGGAATAAAGTGCCTAAGCTGAATCTTCCCAATTTTTTCCCTCTGCCTCCTTTTTCAGACGCTCACGCAGGAAAAAGATGGACCGCCGCCTTCCCGCAACTCACCGCTGTCCACTTTGTAGCGCTCGTGCCTGGTGCGGAGCCCGTCGATCTCGCTCTGTTGATCGGCGAGGAATCGCTCCAACTTGCCCTGCACGGCTTTGGGCAGCTTGGTCAATTCAGCGCGCTCCAAAACTTGCTGCAGAACCGCCGCCATCTTGGACAACCCGCAGAAAAACACCTCTCCCCATGCAACAACCCCCACCTCCCCAACTGGGGTATTATTATTTTTTTTACTCTTCGCCCCGGAAAGAGCAGAGCGGGAAGATGGGAAAGCGCGTCACGCGGCCGAAGGGCGCACGCGCGTCGCGAGGCCGGCGCACGCGCAAAGCGCAGTGGTACCTAGAGCGAAGCTACTGTTCTAAATTAATAACTAATATATAATTAATATATAATTAATTAAAATGAATCTATTATTTTATATTATATTATAATATTATATATTGTTATATATTATAATATATACTCAATAGATAATTATTAATGACGCGATCAGCTGTTGTGAGCGTAAGCGTAAGATGTGGCTGCTTCGGTTCAGCTTAACGCGTGGAACCGCTTAACCCAAATTCATAAATTTGGAAATGTGACGGGGATTCTAACTTTTTTTTTTGCATCGCGGGGATGTCGGCATTTGAAACCAATGGCGGACATGTGAAAGATTTAATTTCCGTGATTGATATGAATGACTTCAACTCCCCGCTGGCTGGAGGGGATTCTGAGCGTTTTGAAGTCCCTGCGTCTTAAAAGTTGATGAAGCTATCGCAGTTGACAAGCTACGCAAACAATTTTCTCATCCTGACGATGGAAAGGACTGTCGCCGGATATAAATCCAGCGTACTTGCCGCCTTGCCTATGCCATCTTGGGTGTGGCGGAATTTATTTGATAAAAGGCGATTCCGTTTGTTTATGTAAAAGTTAAAAGGGCACACGAGAAGCAAGGAAGATTCTATTCCAGCGCTTTATGACATACAAAATTTTAAAAAAATAAAATCTGAAAATGCTTGAAATACAAGGGCGCTTTTTTTTGCATGAATGTAGCGCGTGATTACATCATCTGAATGCGTCCTGTTGGAGGAAGGCGAGTACTGGCGCGGAGAGATGACGGACAGAGGGACACCTCAGCGCTTGTGTAAAGGGCAGAAAGAACCCGGGGGATCCTTTGGATGGGTCCGCGTAGCAAGACAATACGGTGAAACATGAAAGAAAGCGAAAAAGGTAATTTGGATTGCAGCTGCTGTATAGAAAATTGCATTGAGAGGGCTGCAAGGGTGGAGATGAAAAAGTTAACTTTTTGAAAAAAATTCCATAAGGTGCAATGATGCTAATCTATGGGTAGTATTTCCCCTTTGTTGACATTTTTTAAGAGTAGAAATCAAAGGTCTGTTCCCTTAATTTCCAGGGTTATTGAGCCTCTTCTTCATCTCCTCGTTTAGTACACATTTTATGATTTGGGCAGCTGAGTCTTTGCAATAATGGGAAGGAGCTACTTCGTGGAGGAAGCTGTTGGACAATATTTATCAGACCTGACTGCTAAATCAAAAAGATTTATTACTGGTCTTTTAGTAGGGCAGGTAAGTCTGCTGTACTTTTTCACTTATGCTTCCTCTGTTGCAGTTTGAAGACACTTTTCTGAGAAGAAAACACTATACAATGTCAGTTTATGTCATCAATTACCAATGTACATCTTTATTATTATTGATATATTTCATCAATTATGTATTGCAATGTTTTGGCGAGATCCCACTCGCCATCTTCAGGTGGGGGGGGGGGGTTGGTGTGCTGGGCTGGTTGACTGTTGTTATTTCTTGATTGGTTGATGGAGTTGATGTTGGTATAGTGGGCTGTGTATTGTGAGTTTTGTTGTTGTGATATCCTGGGTCTTGTGTTGTAATCTCCTGGGTCATTTGTTGTGTTGTGATCTCTTTTCCATTAGCCTCCTGTGTTGTAATGGCTTGGGTAATAGATAGTGTGATGGCCTTGTGAGTTCTATTGCTGTGGTATCCTGGGTCTTGTGCTGTGATCTCCTCGATCGTTTGTTGTGTTGTAACTTCTTGAGTTTTGTGATGTGATATCCTGAGTGCGTGGCTGTGATGTAGCATTCCGGGTTTTGGTTTGGCTTCAAGTTTGAGGTCTGGGTCTGTGTTCTTGACGTGTATCCGTTTGTTTGCTTTTGGTATCAAGGGGTGTGACAACTGGCAATGCAGCCGTGGTCTGGTTTCTGGATGATGGTTGTCTTTCGTTTATAAGGTGGGTTTGTGTTTGGGTCTGGTGAGGGGGATTGGGATGGTGTCTTGTGTTGTTCTGGGTCCAGTGTTGGTTTTCATGGCTGGGACTCGTTTGTTGATGAGGGCTGGTTTCCAGATGTCTGGTAAGTGGGAGGTATCGTTCCATTTATTCATGTTATGGAGGTGTTTCTCTATTTCGATGGCTTCCCTGATTATTCTCTTGTTGAAGTGTTCAGTGTTGGAGATTAATTTGGTTCCTTTGAAATTAATTTCATGTCCTGTGACTTTAAGGTGCTGAAAGAGGGAGGAAGTATTTTCTTCTTTTCTGACTGTGTTCTTGTATTCTGCGATAGGTGCATTTATTTTCCTATTGGTTTGTCAAATGTATGTGGCTGGGCAATTGTTGCATGGTATTTCATAAACTCGTTGGTTTTCTAGCTGGATCTTGTCTTTGGGGTTTCTTAGGATGTTGGCTATTTTTTGGTCAGTGCTGAAGGCTGTCCTGATATTGTGTTTGTGGAGAATTTTGCTGATTTTGTCTGTGGTACCTTTGATATAGGGCAGGAGTGCAATACCATTGTCTTGTTCTGTGTCTTGATTTTCGGAGGGTGTCTCTCTTCGGATTAGATTGGTAATTGTGTTTCTTTGGAATCGGTTGGAAATTAATGTTAGTGAGGGTGTGTAGTTCTATTCTCAGGTAGTCTTTGTCAGCTAGGTGTTTGGTTCTGGAGATGATCTGTGCAGGGTGCTGATAGGATTGTGCGTTTAGGTAGCGGTCGGTGTGTTTTGTTCCGGTAGATGGTGTGTCCTAGGGAGCCATTGGGTTTTTGTAAATTAGGAAATCCAGGAAGGGAAGTTGTTTGTTGGTTTCTGTTTCCATAGTGAATTGTATTTTGGGGTGTAGGTTGTTGACATGTGTGAGGAAGTTGTCCAGTTTTTCTTTCTCGTGCGGCCAAATTATGAAAGTGTCATCTACATATCTAAGCCAGAGTTTGGTTTTGTGTTTGGATTTGTCTAGAGCATTGGTTTCAAAGTGTTCCATGTATAGGTTAGCGATGATGGGTAAGAGTGGTGATCCCATGGGTGCTCCTTCTATCTGTTTGTATCTTTGTCCATTGTGGATGAAGTATGTGTTGGTTAGGCAGTG
>JAEANM010024350.1:0-10369 GCA_017656035.1 Myanophis thanlyinensis
CCTTTCCACTCTTCATTCTCCTCAGAGCCTTCCTCACCTCATCCTTTCTAATCTTTGCTACTTCCTGCTCTACAATACAATATTCATATCTACAATATTCACCTCTTCCCCTCTTCTTTCCCTCTCATCTTTTTCATTCATCAGTTCCTCAAAGTACTTCTTCCATCTTCTCTGCAGTCTCCTCACTTGTTAGCACCTTTCCATCTCTGTCTTTAATCACCCTTATCTGTTGCATATCCTTCCCATCTCTCTGACTCACTAATCTGTACAAGTCCTTCTCACCTTCTCTCATGTCTAACCTGGCATACAACTCGTCATATGCTTTCTATTTGGCCAGTGCCATCTCCCTCTTCATTCTACATTGTGATTTTTTGTAATCCTGTCTTTGCTATATCCCATTTCTTTTTAGCTAGCCTCTTCCTCTGGATGCTGTCCTGTACTTCCTCGTTCCATCACCATGTTTCCTTACCTTATTTCCTCCTTCCAGGTGACACACCTAGCACCTTCCTACCTGTCTCCCTGAACACTCCTGCTGTAGTTTCCCAGTCATCTGGGAGTTCTTCCTGACCACCCAAAGCCTGTCTCAGCTTCTTGTGAATTCTTGTGAATTCCTCACAACATTCCTCCTTTTGAAACTTCCATCACTTGGTCTCCTTCTTTATCTTTCCTTTCCTCTTCATCCTGAGTGTCAGGGTCATCCCACACAGCACCATCTGCTGCTTTCTGGCTACACTCTCTCCTACCAGAATTTTGCAGTCACTAATCTCTCTCAGATTGCCTCATCTACATAGAATGTAGTCTACCTGCATATTCCTACCTCCACTCTTATATGTAAATCTATGTTCCTCCCTGTTCTAGAAGTAGGTATTAACTACAGCCATTTCCATCCTCTTAGCAAAGTCCACCACCATCTGTCCTTCTAGGTTCCTTTCTTTAACACCAAACCTGCCCATCACCTCCTTATCCCCTTTGTTCCCCTCACCAATGCATCAGTTGAAATCTGCCCCAATCACCACTCTCTTCCCTCTGGGAATACTCTCCATCACCTCATCTAACTCACTCCAGAATCTCTCCTTCTCTTCTAATTCACACCCTACTTGTGGAGCATAACTACTGACTACATTCAACATTTACCCCTTCAATTTCCAACTTCAAACTGATCACCCTGTCTGACACTCTTTTCACCTCTAAAACATTGTTCACAAGCTTCTTCTTCAGGATCATTCCTATCCCATTTCTCCTCTTATCCATGCCATAATAAAACAGTTTGTAACCCCCTCCAATACCACGTGCTTTGCTACCCTTCCACCTGGTTTCTTGCATGCACAGTATATCTACCTTCCTTCTCTCCATCATGTCTGCCAGCTCTCTAACTTTCCCTGTCATTGTGCCAATGTTAAGAGTCCCTATTTTCAGACTTATATTCCTGCTTTTCCTTTTTTCTCTCTGTCTATGAATCCTTCTGCCTCCTCTCCTTCTTTGACCAACAGTAGTCCAATTTCCACCACTCCCTGTAGATCAACAGCACTGGTGGCAGTCATTGTTAACGCAGGGCACAACCAATACGGTATAGAATTAGCACTGATGATTCATGTATTTGGATTTGGCATGTTTTTATGCCGGATGCCCTTCCTGATGCAACCCTCTCTATCTGGGCTTGGGACTGGCACAGAAGTCACTGGGTTGCAACCCCTGTGGCTAGTTTATTATTTTACTTTGCTTAAAATAATTTTGTTAAATTCTGGCCAATGACTATATTAAATATTTTTTACTAAGGCATCACATGGCTCTGTGGCTAGCATCTTTTAGCAGTTGTCCTTATAAAATAGGATGTCATATTGGCTGAATTGCATTCATGCTACAGGATTTTTTTAGCACTTGGTTTCCTTTAGATAGAAAATGTGTTGATTTGGTGGAATTACATCTGTTTAGAAGTAGATACAAACTGCTTTTCATTTCTCGAGCCAGCCTTATAATCAGTGATTTCTAAGCTTCCAGAAGGAAGAGAGGGAAAGTAATTCCTGAAATTGCTTTCTTTTTTGGCAGAACTAAGTTATGAGAATTGTCTCTCTTTCTTTTTATTATAAGTAAGTAAGTAAGTGAGGGAGGGAGGGAGGGGTTTCCTATGGATATTGCTTTAATTGCTACTTGCAAAAATATTTTTAATTATGTCATTTCTTCAAGAAGTAACTTCATGTAAACTTATTTCAAGTGGGTGCAATAAAATATAATTGCCATTGGCACCAAATATTTGTAAACTTCTACTCCAATATAATTACTAAATTGCAGCATCCTATACTGACATTTAACAGCAACTTAATTCTCAGAAGAGAAATATTTTAAAGTGATCAATGGTGCCTTTCGACTTTGTACTTCTGTCCATCACAAAAACTCTGGCTTCCCTGTACTTTACTTTAGTAAGTTCACCTTTTCCCAGATTCCCTCTAACTCATTTGTATTTATATTACAGGCACTTCCATTTCATTGTTCATTACCCCTAACCTTTGCTTCTCTTTGAAGGGAGTGCCCACAGAACTTTCTTTCTTGGGTTTTATCTATGGCACAAGTCTGTTGACTTTTCCATCATTTATATGTCAGTGCCAGTTGAGAGAGAAAGAGAGGAGAGGAAGGGAGAGAAAGGAGAGAGATACAGACTCACTGACAGGGGCTATTCTAACATTCTAGGGTAAGGGATACACAAAATTATTCTGTTCTCTGTGTATTTGAGTACCATAGTGGTACAGTGGTTAGAATGTAGTATTGCAGACTAATTCCGCTGATTGCCAGCTGTTCAATTCTTACCGGCTCAAGATTGACTCAGCCCTCCATCCTTCTGAGATCAATAAAATGAGGACCCAGATTGTTGGGGAAAATATGCTGACTCTGTAAACTGCTTAAAGAGGATTGTAAAGCACTGTGAATGTATATATGATATATACACATCTATTGCTATTGCTATTGGTATTTAGGAACCTCTCCATTCTGTTACATTAAACATGACAGTTCCACTGCAACATCTGGAGGGCAATTGCCGAGTATGTTCAGTGCTGGAATGCCTGCTCTAGCAATCGGATGAGCCATTCTGTGGTCCAGTGTCATTGCTTTCCACACATAGTCTCTCACGATCTACTTAGGCAGCACTGAGAAACACCAGGGGTACAGGTCAATCTAGTAGGCAACATCTTTCTGAGAGCTTCTGTGCATGGGACACAGTAATAATTGTCAGTGTTTTTCTCACCAGTAATTGGAGTTTCACCATTTCATCTCTCAAAAGTTCAAATGTAGCACCACCATTTCGTCTGTTCAAAATATATATTTTCCTTGTCTTTTCTTCTCTTTTTTTTTTTGAAAAGTAACAGGCCAAGTCTGATGGCACATATTCAATGTGAGAATTACTAGACCCATTCCAAATAGAGTTGGCAGGGATGTCAATTTGGCAATGTCTGTGGCTGTGAAGCGAGGGACACTGCCTGTGTATTAATGTTTATTTTAAAGAAAAACATGGTGATCTGAACTTGTTGGTTCCTCTTCTGGAAATAAGGCCTTGGTTGTCCGCTCATTGCATACTCAGCAAGCAAATTATTAAGACTAATGACATTATCCTTGGCAGTCTTGTGTTCAGAAAACAGAACTATGGCATTCTCATTGTTTTCATTTCCTTTTTCCTTCAATTGATTGGTTTGACAATAATTTAGCATATCTGAACAGCATTTTATAAACTCCAATGACCTAATTAACATATGCCATCAAAAGCAAACATGGTAACAAATGTAAGGCTTTTGAAAGAATGCAGTAGATTGAATTCATACTTAGCCATGCTCCCAGCACTGAAAATCTATTTAGGCAGGATGGATTTGGCCAATTGATTGCCATAGGTTTTTTAAAAGTTTGAATGCATCTGGACAATGTTTGGCACATGTTACAAAAAAAATTGAATGTGATTCCTTTTTACAAATAATTTCTGGTGGTTATGGTCATATTTAAAAACTAAGAAAGTGAAATAACTCTAATTGTTGCACTTTTTCTTTTTTTATATATAAATGGCATTAATAATAACTAATCCCATTATTAATTCAGTGTAACTTAAGGCTGGATCCTTCTTAAATAGCCAAAGCAATTACATTTAATCCTTCACATAACCATTTGTTCTAGCCTGTCATTCATCCTGACTGGCCCTCATCTGGGTTTTAAGACCTAAATCCAACATATACCTTTTGATATCTAGCTTTATTTTCAGTTTTATTAACTATGTGCTAAGAGCAGTAATAATTTATAAAACGAAGGTAATTTATGCTATGATCCCCATAAAGCAAACTACTGAACAAATTCCTACAAAATGTATTTTCAATTGTCTTAGTACAAACATTGCCACAAGCTGACACTGTTATTTTTAATATGCTGTATATGGCCATCATATTTAGTTTTCAGTGGAATAAAGATTTTACCCTATAGCTCTGATAAAGACTTTGTCTAAGACACAAAGTCTTCCTGAACTTTGGTTGAATATTCTTCTATCCTACCTTCCATAACCATGCCAGTTCATATCCTTTGATTAACCTAATTGATGTTTCTTTTTTTGTTTATTTTATAGGCCCTTGCTACCATACTGACAGAAGCTAAAGGCCAATACATATGGAAGTTAAGCAGGATAACACTCCTACTTGAGGAGAGGGAATTTAGCTTAGTTGCACAACTCATGTTTTCCATATAAAAAAGATTAATTTGCAAGGCCTTAAAATACCATAACAGGTAAAAGAGCCTTGTGAGCCTTCATCCATTATTGTAATTACAATAAACTGGACATAAATTATGAGAAAACAAAGATTATGGCCTTTGCAAAAAGGCCAAAACACTATTCATGGTATCTAAATGGCCATAAAACAAAGGTAACCACCTTCAAACACCTGGGGGTGGTCATCCAGGCCACTGGTTCAAGAAAAGCACATGGTGAATATGCGGCTGCCTTGGGCCAAAGATCAGCAAGCACCATCCTTAATTTTTTCTGCACAAAAGGAAGATATTAAGTCCCTGCCTCAATTAAGCTTTTTTCTGGCCAAGTTGCTAGCACAGCTTCTTTATGGGACCTTGCTCAGACCTTCAACTTTGTGTTTTACACCATTGGAAAAGGTTCAATCCAAATTCATTAGATCAATTCTCCAGATGCTGCATTGCACTTCTCAAATGTACTTCTGCATTTGGAGACAAGATTGACAAAAGTCGAAGCAAGAATCTGTATAGCATCCTTAAAATCTCTGGCTAAAGCTTAACTTCTTTCCACAAGGTCTTGCTCATTAATCCTCCAAGACAAATTCTCCTCATCATGGAGGAAGACTGTCGAGTCCAACCTTGCCAAACTAGGCTTCTCCCCAGCTTCAATATTCACGATGGACTACAACCAAGCAAAACAAACCTTGAGACAAAGGGTAGAGGGCATCGAAAGGCAAATGGACTTAGGAAAAGCTCTGTTGTTTCTGGCTCCAGACACCATTAGATATGCTGTTAGTCCTGTCAGCTATCTTAGCCAAACAACCACAAAGTATTTTCACTTGCATAATGCCATGCTCTTCCATTGGCAAGTATAAAAAGTTACCATTGACAGACTCTGTTCCTGTGGCTCAGAAGAGGTGGAGACTGTGGGTCACATACTTTTTCAATGTTCCTTTTACACAGCGATTCAGAAAAAACATATTCTGCCAATAATTACTAGGTATCCTGGCTGTTCCAATACTGCTTATCTCCAGTGGCTGCTTAAGGAGGAGCAATCCATAAGTACAGTGCAAGTGGCTAGATTCTGCACAGCAGCACTGGGGATTCGTCAGAAACACGAGTCTAATCCACTGTAGTTATGTTATATAATAATTGTGGCAAACTCTTTGCACTGCTTATTCCTTTCCCTTTTAGTATTAAACTGACAACAGGCCACACAATTTATGGACTGTAATTTTAGTATAGTTAAACCATATATAATTGACAGACTGGATTTTATCATATATTTTAGTAGTTATTTATTATTTTATACTAACATTTTTAATTGTATATTTACTGAGTGTTTTTCTTTGTTCTGGTCTCTGGTCTATAACTCTAATAAGCTGTAATAAACTAAATTGAATTGATTAATTTGCATGTGATGAAAATATCTCTTCTGGATACCTTAAAGAATATTCAGAGTACCAAACTACTATGCTTTATGCAAATAGCATGACCTGGTATAAGAGAACTTTGTGTTTTATATGCATGCACATGTAAATATATATGGAAGAAATATTACAATGTTTTCAAATAGAATATAATAAATAGGTACCTTTACATTAGTTGATTCAAACTTTGATTTTCAACACCTCTGTTAATTTATTTTGATTTGAAATCATTGTTCAAAATTAAGAACAAAAGGCAGCTTACATATCATAAATATTAACAAGCAATATTAAAATATGAAACTACATGAATGTTAAAGACATCTTCAAAATAATACAAAAATTCATGACAAAGTTGGGATAACATGGGTTTGATTCAATGCCAGCATAATTATCTTCAATTAACAATTATATAAAGTAGTAAAACTTGGCATCAGCCCTTAAAAAATTATGTATGGACAGTGGACATCAAATGGGAAGATGCAAAGATGCCATTGCAGATAGGATGCAAGGGTTATGAAGAAGAGAAGCATTTGCATTCTACATTACAAACATTCCTGGAACTTGCTTGGAGAAAAGAAGTTGCCTTTTTGTATTCCATACCAATTCCTGAAATAAATTAACCTCCCCAGACTAAGAAAATGTGTATTTATCCTCCAAGACAGTTTTACAACAGCTTCTACAGAAATCTGCAATTAAATAAAAAGAGCCTATGCATGGAAGTCCAGATTAAAATATGTAATTAAATATTATGTTTAGGTGTCTTTGTTTTTTTCAGCAAGTATCTACTTCTCAATATATCTTTTTTTTCCTCACAGTGCTTATCTCTAAACTACTGGATTCTAAACATATTGGATAGAATTAAATTTGAACATTTTCAACTTTTTCTTTTAAATGTGTTATTTAGAACAATTATTTAATAGTTTGTTCAATTGTTCAATATGGATTATTTATGTATTTGTTTGCTCATTTATCAAATTTATAGTCTATCTCATTATCTGAATGAGTCTTGTTAAGAGTCTCACCTACTGTGGAAAACTATACCATTGATAGCACCACCAGGATTCATCAGTAAAGTCAGAGAGCTCTCTGAGGGCTACAAATAGGGATTCCATTACACATCCACAACTGACCTGCTTACTGCATGGGAAAGGGTAAACTGAAAATTCAAAAATCTGCACATTTTCCATTACCTCTATGGTTCATCAAGAGGTTGTAATTAAGAGAAAGAGGAAGGAAGTTTGTTCTGGTGGGGTCAGAGATAAATTAGATCCTAAAGCGTTACATATTCAGTTGTCAAGATTTTAGAAAATGAATCCCTTTTCTCTTTTAATGAATCTTATTAAAGAAAGCCTTCTGAGAACCTTATATAATATCCTGGATTCTTTGAAAGCAGTCATCAAAGCATCCAATGATTTCCAGGGCTCCTTCTATTGTTGGGTGGTTTGTTTGTTTTCAGAAGATGGCAGCAATCAGATAGAAATGCTATCCCATACACTGCTCCTATGATTGCTGCACGATACTTTTCAAGATGGCCTTACCTCAATATTTCCTTACCTCTATCTTTCTCTCACAAATTGTTTATTTCACTTTCTTTCTCAAGAGAATCCATGCATTAAGAATCAAATCCAGATCTCTTATCAGTCCTGGAGTGGGGTTTTATGAGAAAACAGTGACTATAGATTTCCTAATTCCCTAATCTGACAGGTTCCAATATGGTTTAAGGTTATTTTCTAGAGGTGACCAAATTTGTAAATGTATTTTCTTAGTCTAAGGTTAATTGACAGATTTTCTGAAGCCTTTCCTGTTTGTTGGAAACACTATTTTTCATCCTAAAAAATACATCATTTCTGTCAGAGATAGCAGGACTGGTTTTCTTTAGCAAGATTGTATTTAAAGATTCTGATTGTGATGGGCACCATGCATACTGTCACAGCTTCAGATATCTTCCATTTAGTTGTGTACATTAATCACAGGACCACATCTGAAATGTTTCTGAATAGGTCAGAAACATATGTCATCAACCTTGTATGTGTACTCATAGAGCATATCCATCACTAAATTTATGCTAGAGATTTCCTCTTTCTAGGAGATAGTGGGAACAGAGCTTGGTGTAATACGCCAGTGATCACTCATGCAAAAATGATCAAAACAGGTCATAATCCTTAGGGAGAAATGTATGATAATTAAAGCGATATTAAAGAATAAAAAAGGTATGCATCAGTGATGATGTGGAGGTATCCAAATAGAATCAAAGCAGAGAATAGAATGAAATGAAATGTATATACAGAGACATAAAATCAAAATCAGCTGAAGTATTAGTACTGCTTTATAAAACCTTGGTAAGACCACACCTAGAATACGACATCCAGTTTTGGTCACCACATTGCACAAAAGTTGCTGAGACTTTGAAAAAAGAGAACTGCAGACAACTAAGAAGATCAAAAGCCTGGAGACTAAAATATTATTATTATTATTTATTTATTTATTTGATTTATATACTGCCCCGTCTCCCTAGGGGGGAGATGAAGAACGGTTGCAGGATTTGGGTATGGCTAGTCTAGAGGAAAAAAGGGACTAGGCATGATATGATAACAGTATTCCAGTATTCTAGGGGCTGCCACAAAGAGGAGGCAGTCAACTTATTTTCCAAAGCACCAGAAAACAGAACAAGAAACAATGGAAGAAAACTAATCAAGGAGAGAAGCAACCTGGAATTAAGGAGAAACTTCTTCAGAAGTTGTGGGAACTTCATCACTAGAGGTTTTTAAGAAGAGACTGGACTAGACACTTGTTTGAAATAGTATAGAGTTTCCTGATTGAGTAGGAGGTTGGATTAAAAGACCTCTAAAGTCCCTTCCAGCTTTATTCTGACACAGACATAGAATGCCCAAAAGTTGAATTATATTAACTAGGATATAAGATCTGCATACCTGACTGTACCAGGTAAACCAGGCTTCCAAATCTCCTTTGTTGTGTATTTAGAAGTTGTTATGTTACTACCAATTGTATAATTTACAACAATTTCTAAACCTTGTACAGAAAACCCAAGAATATGATCAATGCATTTTACTTCTAGAGAATTATATTCTATGGCTTCTTTTATTCTCTTCTTAATAACTAGGTAAACATGCATACCTAGCTGTCTGGCCTATGATTAAGATGCCTTTTCATGTATCCAAACAGATTAAATCAAATACAGTTTCCAACTAAGGACATTTATTCAAGAGACCAGCAAAAAAAATGAAGCCTTCACCATATTCGACTTAAATTTATCAAGAACCTTAATTTTTGATGCTTTTTTATTTCCTCCACTTGAAGACAAAGCATGTCTACCCAACACAGTACTTTCTATAAAGACAGGAGAAGATTCTAAACAGGAAAATTTCAATTGACTCATCCCATGCTTTGGATGCCTTGATTCAGCATCTTCTAGGTCAGGAGTGTCAAACTTGCATTGTCATGGCGTCACCACGTGATGTATCACAACTTTTTCCCCTTTGCTAAACCAGGCATGGGCTTGGCCAGTGTGTGACATACCCAGCCCACAGCCCGTGAGTTTGACACCTGTGTTCTAGGTGATTCTTATAGTACCAGTTTAGCATTAGATTCAGTCTAGGGAAAATACTTAGGTATTTAGGTAGGTTTTCATCTGGGAATGTCTTTTGTGTAGAGCAGGGGTGATAAACTGCAGCCTGCGGGCCAGATATGTCACATGCAGGCCACACCCACCACAGCTCCATGAAAGGGAGATGGAACGTGACACGGCGAGTTTGACATCCATGGTGTAGAGCATTAGTATAGCAATGGGAGGAGAATCTGGAAGTGATATAGGAATCAGCACTTGATTTGCATGACTTCTTCCCACCCTTCTTATCATCCTTTAATGAAAGAAATCTGTTGTGCTTGCATTACCTTCAGTTGGGCTGCCTTTGTAGTTGCTTCTTAAATATGAGGAATTATGTGAAACATGACTCTGAAATCTCCTGTGATAGCCCAAACACTTCAGTGAACTCCATGTGCCAGAGCCTGATATCCAGCTAATCTGGATTAATGGATTAATTTACCAGATGGTTACAATGTTATTAAAATGCAAATGATTGGATTCTGTTAATTGTTTCATATCAGATGCAGTTAATGAGGAGAGTTTTGCAGTTTAAAACAGTCCTGTACAGTTCATTTGACTTGTTTGATATAAAGAAAAAGAGACAAGTATAAAATGAATGAAAAGTAAT
>JAEANM010024351.1:0-11173 GCA_017656035.1 Myanophis thanlyinensis
GTATCTATGTTTTTATTGGCTGTGCACCACCCCGAGTCCCTAGGGAGAGGGGGCGGTATATAAATCAAATAAAATCTGGTAAATCTAAAATCTAAACTGACCTTGGCTCATCTAAAAAGCTAAATAGTATTTGGATTCTCATCTTCCTTACCACAAAATCCCAAGACAGGGAAATTTTGCTCCCCTCTGGGATGAGGTTTCAAAGCATTTCTAGCAGGACCGCCAGATTCTGTAAAGCTTGTGCCATCTGCCTCGTAAACTCGCAAGATTCTTTTTTCTCGCCATGTGCATGTATACATCTGAACTGGATTGTGTTGTTTCTCTGGGTCATGTAATATATGTGGGTATCTGCATATTTATTTATTTAGTCATATTTATGACTATGGGGCGGTATATAAATATGATTAAAGTTGAAAGTTGAAAGTTATGGAGTGTATATTGGAGGTGGTGACCCTTTGAGAGCTGTGTGCAATGAAATTTCATGTTAATGTATGCCGATTAGTGACAATAAAGTTAATCTAAGTCTAAGAAGAGTCCAGGACAGGGAGAAGGAAGCAAGGTGTCCGCAAGGCCCGTTTGAAAAAGTTTAGATGGGGGCCATGAGGATGCAGTCAAAGTTCTGCCTATATTTTTATGTGTGCTTTGAATAAAAATGGAAAGGATGGAAAGACAACAGAGAATTTGGGATGACCTATGGAAGTATGAATCAATGCATACGGTTCTTCTTAGACCTAAAGACAACTGATCTTTTTTAAGGGCCTGTTGGAGTCGTATTGGGTGCTTAGATTGGGCACTTAGCTAAGTGATAAGTTTGCTGCTTGGGTGGCAACTTAAGGAAAGAAAGTTCCTTTTCCAACGATTGGGGCAAGTAAAGTACAGAAAGCAAGATGAGTTTAGCGGCTCGAAATTTTTCAGCATATCTATCCGTATGAATGAAAGATTGTTTGCAGAATGTATTGTATCATATTGTTTATTTAATGGTAGTGTGGATTTTAGGGTGTTAGTGCTGATTATTTTTAATGTGAGTTAGTTATTAAAAATGTTTTATTTATACCTACCTTACTGTGAAGATGTATTGTTAATAGTTTACATTGTACTCCAGATGTTTATGTTTTTACATTATGCTGTAGATATTATTATGTATTACACTTGTATCCCTGTGTGATCAAATAATTCTGAATGGATAATATAGAAATAACAGTTCTAGCCATTAAAGTAAGTCTTCTTTGATTTACTGCGGCATACAAATCTGATAAGCAGTCAGATTTTTATTAGTACAGGTATTATTGATTTAAGCTCATACAAGCATTCTTCTTTCAGCTGTGCAATTATCATTATGGTCCTATAATCATTCCTGCAGTAGTTTTCCTGACTTGATGTGCACCAGATAGATTTGACCAGAGAAATGTGACTAGGTGAAGGCTGAGGATGATGGCAATTGCAGTCCCAGAGACATTTAGGATTTAGCTGAAGAAAGCTATTGGTCTATACTTTGCATAATTCTGGAACAAAGAGCAAAGAGAATAGCTCACCCAAAATTTCTTTACATTACTAACTGCACATTTTGCTCCTGTAAAAACCAATGACATAAAGAAATGTATCCATGATTTCCTACAACAAAAAGAATCCATAACCTTGGTTACTACTCCTTGCATGCTGACAATACCATGCTCTCCATTTATCATATGGGGGTCCATATGAGAAGTATTCCAAGAGCACCATGAAAACTACTTAAATGTAGAGTGATTAGTAGATCATGGGGAGAAAATAAAAATAAAAGTGGGTGATAGAATATCCTATACCAGAAGGCAGGGGTAATACTATACATACTGCTCATTTCATGTTCCTGCTGTGAAACTCATCCTCAATAACAGGAGGATGTCACTAGTAAAGTTATGCAGCTATGCATCCCTGGACCACACCACCTTGTTTTTATTGATATTAGATCTATTCAATTGCTTCAAATTCTGATATGGTGCATGTTGAAACATGTCTTCTCTTCTCTGACCTCTTTCTTTTAAAATAGATGTGGTGGCTGATTCAGCACATCCGTGCATTCATTTCTCACTGAAAGAACTGCTCTGAATTGACTTGTCCGCAGCCTTGACATTTCCGTAAACCACATTGTGACAGGGAAGGAATGCTAACCAGATAGTTTTGGACAACACAGAGCAATTCTAATAACCAGTCCACTATTTTCCTTTCATATCACACTGCCTTTTGAGAGTGGTGTCCTTGGCAGCAGTTGTACCAGGACAGATAAAGATTTATTTATTTTTTTAAAAAAAGGGTTTTCCTGATATGTCTGCTATTTTAAATGTTTGCAAATGCAGTATTTGAGAAGGGAATATTTTTTGTAGAATTAGACATTGTCATCTTTTGCAGCAAAACCAACAAAAGAGCCCTTTGACACCTTAAAGACACTTTGGCAAATAGATTTGGCAGCATAGTTCAATGTATCATTCTTGCACCAACAATATATTTGTTTGTTTGGAGATTGCCACTAACATCATCAAAATATTCTTGTACATGTGGAATTCAATATGGCAGATGATTTCTGAATGTAATTTCTAGCCTGCTGTAGATGCAGAAATGAGTATCCGCAAAATATTTAACCACTGGTGAGCTGAAAGCAAACTAATTGTGTGAATGAACAAAATCTAAACCTTATGAATACTACTGAGGAATTCTATAACTCTGAATTTACATTTCAGTTGACATGTATCAACCATTGTGATTTAGTTTTGCAAGGTAAACAGAAAATATTACCCAAACCAATTATACGTACTTTATATAACAAGCACTCATACTTTGCTATAGTGTATGGCTGGATTTATTCAACTTAATATCAAGATCCCGACTAACAAACCCAAGCAAATCAGAACTCGGAGGCTAAGGACTTTCTCTAAGAACTTATTTATTATGTACATCATATCGGCACAATCAAATGGAAAACCAACTCTAAATTTTTCTTGTGGTTTCAGTATAATTAAAATAAGAAATAATTCACTCCCCAAAAATCACAAGTGACATTGTCCAATTAGGTTAATTGGCAGGCTCTCCAAGTGCTCCTCCCCGTCTCTATCCACCATCTGTAGAGATGACCTTGGTTCCCACAAGAAAGTTCTGTGTTTTGTCTAGCAACACATTTCATCCTCCTTCCCCCTCCCCATCCTGTGTGGCTACTGAGGAATAGAAAAATGGCTTCTGCCATGTTCAATTCGAAATTGACACTTAATGGACTTGGCCATTAAGATGCTTCAACATATTATGACATTGTCTCATCTTGTTGTACTAATATAATCTTAGCCATAAGACTGTCTACCGCAATGCATTCTGATATGCCAGAAACTGGGCTGTGCAAAGAAGCAAAGCCCCATCCATTGGATGCAGGCAGCATGCTAAACTACTTGACCCTCCAGTTCACGGAAAAATTCTCTCCATGGAACTAGTCCCTGGTGCCCCTCTAATCTCTGATTTAAAATATACAGTCTCGTCTATAATTGCTATCCATAGTATTAAATACACTAAAATATGAAAGACAGGCAAGTACTCCCATGAGCATGGAGACATTCTGTCTATTTGAAGCAGATTCTTGTTCACATTTTTCTTTTCTGAAAACATGCCTGTTTCTCAACTTACATAAGATAAAGGGGATTTGCATTTTAAAGAAGATCACAGAAAGAAATGAAAGAACAAAGTTAACAGAGACAACAATCAAATATCTCCTACTCTCGAGGTTTTGGGGTTATGCTTTGCTATTTGTTAATTCAGGCTCGTTCTTGCGCAATTTCTGAATAATTGGGTTGCAGGTCATCCCTGACAAGAGCCAGAATGGAAAGTGTTGAGAAGAGGCAAATGGGAACCAAATTAAAACTCTTGATTTTAACGAAAACGAATGTCAAATTTAGTTTTTAAAGTGGAAATATTAAAACATGTCTGTAACTCCCTACTACCGTGTTTCTCCAAAAAGAAGGCCGGATCTTATTTTCTTTTGACCCCCCCCCCCATGCTAGGCCTTCTTTTTGGAGGGTTCTAATTATTGACTCACCTCGCGGCAGTGGCACCCACAGCTCCGCCAAGCAGAAGCCCATTGTTGGTCCATTTCTTCTGTGGCCACTTGCCACCACTCACACGCATCACCCCGGCCTTCATTTCACCTTCAGATGCCTTCCCGAAAGTCCTCTGCAGCCAATAACAGAGCTCTGGATCGCCCCAGAGCTCTGGATCGCCCCAGAGCCCTATTATCGGCTGCAGAGGATTTTCTGATGCGTGCGAATGGCAGCAAATGGCCACAGAAGCGGCCACAGAAGAAAGCAGTGCAGTTGTCAGGATGTGCAAGGCCTGGTAAGTAGTGCAGCTCCAACCCCCATCCTATCTTATTTTTTACCTATGTGCTCCACCTCCTGCACCCTAGAGTGAGCAGAGTCCTAATTAGGGTTAATTTTGTAGGTGGGGCTTAATTTCATTGCATGCACACAAAAACATGACAGGGTTTCTTTTCAAGATAGGTCATTTTTTTGAAGAACCAGGGTTGTGTTTTGCTAGTGAAAAGAAAACTTGATTTTTGATCAAATAATATTTCCAAAAGAAACCAGCTTTGTAACTTGTCATCTTTTTTCTATCTCATGACAAGCAGGAGCACTTGAAACTGGAGAGAACAGATGATCCTGTATTTCTGATTCTTTAAAAATCAATGAAGCAACACATCTTTTTGCAAACATTAACATGATGTTCATGAGAAGAGTTCTACTTTAGCAGGTCACCAAATGTTCAGTGTAAGGCTTAGACTTTGAAATCTTCAAGCCAAACAATGACCAATATTAACTGGACCTTTATTTCCCAATTTGCAGATTTACGCCGAATGACAGCTGGTTTTATGGGCATGGCGGTGGCCATCATCCTATTTGGATGGATTATCGGGGTGCTGGGCTGCTGCTGGGATCGAGGCCTTATGCAGTATGTGGCAGGACTTCTCTTCCTCATGGGAGGTAAGGAGTTGAAAATAAAATGTCCCCTTTATCTGCATCAAATTTAATTATGAGGTCCTAGAAAACAGTCCCCTATTCTGTTATTATAGAAATCAGCAGCAATGTGGTTACACTTTTTTTTACAACGAAAGGTTCTTATAATTAGTTGCAGGTAGTCCTTACTTAACAACTGGCCTCTTTAGCAACTGTTTGAAATCATAGTGGTGCTGAAAAACTATGCAATGGGTCCTTGCACTTATGACCATCACAATGTCTCACATTGCTAAGGGTCCTTGCATTTATGACCATCAAAATGTCCCACAATCACATGATGAAGATTCAGGTGCTTCACAACAGCAGGCGCTGAAGACCATCACAAGCATCCTGCAGTCATCTGATTGCTATATCCATGCTTCCCAGCCAAGACTTCTGACAAGCAGAGTCAATGGAGAAGCCAGCAGTAAAATCACAAGGGTCATGTGATGTCTTACTTAATGTCTGTCGCTGATTTGCTTAACAACTGCAACAACAATGAGATTATACGTTTGTTGTCATCACATGACGTCCAATTCTCACATCACTCAGTGACACAGTTGCTGGTCCCAATTGTGCTCATTAAATGAGGGCTACTTGTATCAATTTTCTTGTGTACTGCTTAATTTCATTTCATTTTTTAAACACTTATTTTATTTTCACACTTTTTGAAATGCTGCCTACTGAATACACTGCTGCTTTTATATAATTAGTTACTTGGTTGGTTGGTTGGTTGGTTGGCTGGCAGTTTAGTTTCTTTTCTGGTGCACTGCTAAAACAGCCATAAGCCTTCCTGTAGATATTCCAATAAACAATAATTGGCCTGTTTGGATAATCAAATCCCTAACTTCCTTTCTACTCCAGATCTCTGGTGAATGAGGAAATTCCCCAATGTCTTGCTTTTTTGGGGGGGTAGTTTTTGTAGATATTCTTCCTCTTTCCATAGAAGTCAGGTTTGGCCAAATCCATAAAGATTCCCAGTTGATGGTGTTGGGTCTCTTACAGTTCTGCTAGGGCTGATATGGTCGATGACTTGACTTTCTAATGTCAAATGTTGTCACCAATCTATAGACAGACAGTGTCTATCATTAACAGTTAGTTTGTTCCTGGACGATGCCCAGGAATGGTTTCTTATCATTGTGTTCCTTAACATCATGATGGCTTACTCCTTTAGACTCAGCTGTCAGTTAAAACAAAACAACAATTTAAAAAAGGAGTCAAATTCTAGCTGGTCCAAAACATCTGAGTCAGTCATTAGCACCGACCCAGATAATATCCTGCAACATTATCCTGGGATACGTATATTTGCCTTCATTCACATTATATTTTCAACATAAATAATAATGTGCTGTCACTCCCTGTTTTCCCAGTATTAATCATGGACATACAATTAATCATGGACATACAATAAGCATTCTAATAATATCCTACTGTTAATAAATCAAAAGCTGTATGCTCCAAACTATCCCTGTTTAACCTTATGAATCTGGGTTAACTCCAGTCTAAAACCAAACCATGAAATAAGGAGCCATGACATTCCCCACTAATAAGGAACTAGCACCAATGCTAGCATAGTCCTATCATTCTGATGTTGGAAAAGGCATCTGGCTATTGTCTTATGCCACTATATATTATTGCATGCTCTACACAGAGCATCCCTTATGTTCAGGACAAAAACCAAGAACAACATCATTTTTTTTTCTATGATTCTTGTCCATCTTTAATCAGTGTCACCAGATAATTACATTTCCTTAAAGTTGCATGTTTTAGCATGGTTCAGAAAGGTATGTTCTCCCACTGCCATTGTTGATAGAGCCAATAACTGAAGCTGCCTTAAGTTCTCTACCATCGTGAGAGTTATGAGAATATTGCTAAGTGAGGGGTTTTTTTGTAGCCTGTGGGGTTATAAACATAGGGAAGATTGTCCCATCTCCTCTATATTGACAAAACGAGGGCATCATGTCTGATTATCTTTTAGGGCCTGATCCAACTTGGTTCCTTTTGATCTGCTTGCCTGACTTGGGTTGATAGGACAGAATTTGCTGTAGTGTTAGGTAACAATGAAGATGGTTGATGTCTATGGAGAATCTCAGTCATCCAGGTCATGTTGTCCCAAAAGTGCTTTTTTAAATGGCAGCTGAACTTTTCTTTGTTTTTGCTTCAAGACATTTTGCTTCTTGTCCAAGAAGCTTCTTCAGTTCTTCAGTTTCAGAACTGAAAAAGCTTCTTGGATAGCAAGCAAAATGGCTTCCATCAAAAGCAAAGAAAAGTCCATCTTCCTTTTAAATAAGCACTTTTGAGACAAGAAGTCGGGCACATTTTTGAGATGAGTGTTGTGGTAACAGGAAACATATATATTTTTAATAGTCAGAATAATATTCTTTTCTATTATGTTTCTTTAAAAGAACAGTGAAAGGGATATAATATGCTGAAGGTTTCACTGAGGTATTTGATTTTGCAACTTTTGTCTATCAGTAGATGGAAGGAACCTGGAACTATACAAAGACGAATAAGAATGTAGATAAAATGCACTAGAAACTAGAATGTTCTAAACAGCAATTGTTAATAAAAAAATTATTATTAAATGGAAGCATTGTATGGATTTCAATTATAGACCCAAAGCTATTCAATATCTTTGCCAAACATCCAAAAGAAAATTAAAAACAAAACATTGCTGACAAGGAAGGACCTCTGAAATGGCAACAGAAACAAGTCAATCAATCTTAATAAGCAAATACAAATCTTTCACTATGCTTCTAAAAGTTCAGATTTGACAATCGGGTATTTTTAAATTGTATTTTTAGTTACAGTTGAAGAATTGTACTAAAAACAGTGAAAAATAAAATGATTACCTGCTGAATCTAACTTCTCTCCCCTGAGGCTACTGTATTTTTTTTCCCAGAAGTCATATTTACTCTGTGACTAAGGAATAACCTGAATTACCATAGAGTGAAACATCATAGAAAGAGGAGTATCAAAAAGCAACAAGCTTACACACATACCTACACTCTTATAGTAACATTTATATCTAGTGATCTTTTAAACCAAGGGTGTCAAAATCAAGGCCTGTGGACTGGATCTGGCCTGCAGGTTAGGGTTAGAGTTAGGGTTAGTGACCAGTATAAGTGATGACCATAATTCCAGGTTCAGTTATAGTCTTAAGTCAAGGACTACTTGTAGCTTCTAAGGCAGAGCATCATCTTTAAAATGCAGGATCTGGAGCTCTCCAAGGTTGACTTTACCTACCCAGAGAGGCTTGTGAAGGTCATCACACCCAAGGGGATGTCATCCAGAAAGCGTCTATATGACAATCTTTTCAGGGATGGACCAGATAGGCAGGCAATTCTCTCCTTATTTCATTTTCAAAGAGCTCTAGAAGTATGGCTGGTTCTTCAGAAAAATGTTTAGGCACGTTTGAATCTGGCCCTTGCTTCTCTCAGCCCACCTATGATAAATCTCGGTGTCTATAGGAAACCAGAGCACAGCACTGAACGTTTGACTCTCTGCACAAATTGTACCAAATCTCTGTTTCTGGAATACTGAACTACAAACTAGTCAACTGCAATTAAACCTAGCATGCCATGACAGCCCAGCCTGTGGGGTTTAGTTTATAGTTCACTGTGTCATAAGACTGAAGAAAATTAGGTCTGAATGTGTTTCGTTGGTATTGGATTAGCATTTTGTGACCTCAAGCAATGCAACTGGTATACCAGGGCTTATAGCCTAATGCAGTCTGCAAACTCAGTCAATAATGGGAGAACCGGTCTGGTGTTAATTGTTTCCTAAAAATATTCAAACATCAAGAAAGAATTGGCAGACAATGGGAGAAATCGCTTTTTGGCTTCTGCCATGTACCGTATTTTTTGGAGTATGAGATGAACTGGAATATAAGGCGCACCTAGATTTAGAAGAGGAAAACAAGAAAAAAAAGTTTTTGGCCTCCACACGTCTTGTTTCCCCTTCCCTGGCCCCCCAAAGTACTTTGCATGTCTCCATTTTTTGGCAAAAACAGGCTGCACGAAGAGTCCTGGAGCCCTGCAAAATGCTTCTGGGGGCTGGGGAGAGAGAATACAAGATGCTTGGGACAGTGGTGGGATTCAAATAATTTAACAACCGGTTCTCTGCCCTAATAACCAGCTGAACCAGCAGTTCTTCAAACAGCTTAGAAAGTTAACAACCGGTTCTAGTGAATAGATGTGAACTGGTTGAATCCCACCTCTGGCTTGGGGGGTTTGGGAGGCCAAAAATGCGCCTGGTTTTGATGAAAATGGGATGCGCGGGAAGGCTTGGGAGGCCAAAACCAGCTGTATTCAGTGTACAAGACGCACCACAATTTTCACCCACTGTTTGGAGGGGGGAAATGTATCTTATACACCAAAAAATACAGTAATTATAACACAAAGTAAATGAGATCTCTCTGAACTTTAGGATCAGTTGCAAATTGGAATAGATTACTCTGGTTTACCTTAATTCGGTGGTGGCAAACCTTTTACTTACCGAGTGCCAAAAAGTACGTGCTTTGGGTGTGCCATCCGAACTTGCGTATGGCTCCTCCATGTGCGCTGCATGTGCAACTGCACCATCTGTGCATGCATGCAGCTTTTGCATGTGCAATGCATGTGTGCCGCACATAGGCACTCATGCACACATGAGCAATCACGTGTGCATGCACAGGAGAGCTCCAAATACCAGCTGGATTTCCTGCTGCAATCATGCGCATGCACAGTGGACGCTTGAAGACCAGCTGGGTCTCTGCAATCGTGCATGCATGCATGTGCAATCGCATGTGCATGCTCAGCTGGAGGTTAATTGGCCGACAGCTTGGGTGCCCAGCAAGATGGCTCTGCATGCCGCCTGTGGCACCCATGCCATAGGTTTGACAACACGGCCTTAATTGATGTCCTTCGGAGATAATGGAGTATAACACCTATTAGCTAGAGAAATTTATCTATAAACAGGATTGGTTGAACCTTGTAGTCCAAACCTGGAAAATACCAGGTTTAGAATATATTGATGGGTTTTTTTTCATCACTCAACCAACCCAAAGTTTGCAGCATGAAAGTTAAAGGTTTGTTGTCTTTGTCAGGAACAACCATCTGTGCCAAGGAAACTTTCTAGTTACATAGCTGTGGTTTCGTTTCCAGTCAGTGCTCTAGCACAAGACTCCCCGTGTGAGCTGATTTTAGTCTCATTGACTTTAAAACTCCATGCAGCCAGCTTTAAAATATTGATGGCTTGCATGCTTTCAGTGTGTTTCCTGAATCGCTTTTGTGGAGAATTTTTTTAAAAAAGGTAATTATTGTGGAGCTTTGTTTGCTTGTTTGATATTTCGACCATCTGATGAAAGATGATGTCAGTACCAACGAATTAACTTCCTGGCTATTTTCGACAAAACAGATCTCTGTCAACTCAATATCAAACAAATAACAGACTAAGAAGGAAATGCCAATGTTTTCTTCATAGTCAATTTATTTGATTTTTGCTATACTTTTCCTAGAGTGCAAGTGCAGCTCAGGTACTTTTGATATATGACATGACTACAAATGATTCTATTATTATTATTAACTTACTAGTATTCCTTTTCTGAAACAAAATATTTTCCTTCCATTTAACTATTCACAAGCACGGGCTATTAATGCAATATTAATCTACCTGAAAGGCATCTCATGAAAGTCTTCCAATTTCACATTAAAGATCCTTGTCAAATATTTTGGCATAGAATAATCTGCCACTAACAGTGACTAAAGAAAATGAAGGGCACTTAAGTATATAATAAAGGCAGGGTCATTTTAAGAATCCGGTTAACTTTTAACGTTAATGTTTTTAACAGATACAACTTTTCTCCTGTCAAAATCTCCTCTTTTGCTATATAAGGATGCTGTTCTCATTTACATTTAATAACACTAAAAGGATAGGGATTCTAATGCAGCTCTTCTCATGCCAAAGTTCAATTAGCATCTTGTGTGAATCCAGCCATTATGGTTGGATTGTTAAACTATGTTTTTTTTTTAATGAATCATTGTGGGAATGCAACTTGCTTCCACAGTATACTTAGACACAGATTCATACATGTGTTTGAATGTCAGGTTTCTATAGGTTGACCATATTTAATAGCCCAAAAAAGAGGACGGGGGGGTCGGCGTCGGGGGGGGCGGCATCAGTGTCGGGCG
>JAEANM010024352.1:0-11173 GCA_017656035.1 Myanophis thanlyinensis
TCTTCTTCTTCTTCCTTTCTTTCTTTCTGCTGACTTCATAGCTTTCTGCTAAATTGCCTTTTCTCCCTCATTGCTGATTGCAGCTGAGTTCAGGGAGGTTTAAACACATTGCAAAATGGCTTGCTTAATGACTCAGAGAACCGAGAGGAAAAACGGACAGCCATAGAAAGCCACCGAAAGGCCTCCCCCTGTTCGTTTCTTTTCTTTTTTCTTTTTTTTGCAAGCGTTTTTTTTCCCCGTTCCTGCTCCGCCTTTCCTTCTTCCCTTTGCCCCCGCCCGCTTCCCTTAGTTATACGTCAAGTGGATTTATTTTACGACTAAGGTCAACTCTTCGGGATTAATTTGTCTGATTTGCATAAACCTGTTGAGAAGACAGGGAGGGCTTCCTTCCTCTCGTGCCATTTCCCAATCATTCAAGACGGTTGGCTGTGCCTGGCCTGGGGGGAGGGGGGTGGGGTTTGAGAAAGGGATGGATGGAAGCTTTCCAAGTGACATGCTGTAATCATAATATGCACAGAGGTTTAATGCTTAAAAATGCCAGGAGAGGGATTAATGGTTTCCTGTGCTCCGGTAGCCGAGGCAAGGCACCCGGTGTGATATTGCACGAAGCTTAAAATGCAGGTGGGCAGCTGAAAAATAAATCCCTGGAAAATGCCATCCATTCTGAATTAATTCCTTAGGCATGTCAGTCTTCGCCGGGGCTGTTTTACAAACGGCAGCTTTAGCCGTAGTACGCCAAAGTTTGAAGTAGCAAGGCTCATCGTTCTCCCTAGTCCAACCTCCTGCTTAGGCAGGAAAACCCTATCCCATTTCAGACAAATGGATGTCCGATCTCTTCTTAAAAACTTTCAGTGTTGGAGTATTTACGACTTCTGGAAGCAAGTTCTTCCACTGATGAATGTCAGGAAATTTCTCCTTAGTCCTAGGTTGCTTCTCTCCTTGGTTAGCTTCCATCTGTTGCTTTTTGTCCTGCCTTCTGGTGCTTTGGAGAATAGCTTGACTCTCTCTCTCTCTCTCTCTTTTAAACATTCATGGTCAGGTCCACCTTCTTGGCTACGGAATGAGGGGCTGGGAGAATGAATTGTTTGTAACATCTCCCCTGTTCCACCTCTCCAAGAAGGAGACTGGAAACTGGAGTAGACAAAACGGTTGTGAACCAATTTTCAGAATGAAAAGCAATGATTCAATTAGAGAGATGGTCCACAGTCTTACTAGATGTAGAAGTTTTATTATTTTGGCTTCAGGCTCTGAAGGCGAGGTGGACACAGAACAGTCCTCGGTGACCGCAACGTCTTCTGTTATTTCATAAAATGGTGACAACCAAACTCTCTTATCAAGATCCACAAGCATTTATTACAGAGCTAGAAAATAATTGGTCTTTATCCCACTTCACAAAGGCAGGAAATCACCCCCTTCTTGAGGGATCTCCATGGATTACTAAATTTAAGGTCTAAAACATACGAAGAGCAGTTGCAGGAACCGAGCATGGCTAGTCTAGCGAAGAGAAGGACCAACCTTGCAATATTTGCCACAGAGAGGAGGGGGTCAATATATTTTCCAAAACACCTGAAGGCCAAACAAAGAACAATGGATGGAAACTGACCAAGGAGAAATTCAACCTAGAAATAAGGAGGAATTTTCTTGACAGAACAATCAACCCATGGAACAGAAGTTGCCTTCAGAAGTTGTGGGACTGGACTTCCATCTATCAGAAATGGTGTAGGGTCTCCTGCTCGGGCAAAGGCGTCGGTTGGACTAGATGACCTACCAGGTCCTTTCCAACTCTGTTATTCTGAGATCTCAAACTTCTGATATTATTTGGTAAAAAATTACGGAGTGTTGTGAAATAGAGAACAAAATCTCATCCAACATTCCTGTTCTAGTCTTCTAGTTCATCACATCTACATAGTTCCTACAGGTTCCAATCTGGGTCAGTCATTGGGACCAGTGAGAGAAAGAAGAAACAAGGTAGAGGACCAACCACATGGCAGACCCTGCTATACATCAAAAACATTTCAAAAACCATAGAACGCAGCTTCCAAGATCTGCAAGTGGGCATCACATACACCACTCAGATGCTATTGCAACAAGGACAAATTATGCATTGTAAAGACCACTTTGAGGTGGGAGAGATACTTCCAATGTAATCTAGCGGATCCCCTGCATGGATTGCCCCTGTGACTATGTAGGACAGATGGGAGGAATCCGACTGCAAGAACAGAAGCAGTCATAGGAGGAGACCCAAACTCATTGGAAGCCTCACGCTGCAATGAATAAGGACATGCATTCAACTTTGCAGCTACTATGATTGTTGAATGAGCAGGGACAAAAACAGCCAGGGAAGTGATTGAAGCCTGGGAAAACAGGCCCCTCATCAGTCAACAGGTGTGCTGATTTACCACCAGTTTATCAAGTACTTAGAAGGTGAGGGCTGGGCAGCACAATCATAATGGTCCCGGATTGGATCCTGCAGAATAATCCTGCAGGATTATATTGGCTTTCCTTCTATGTAGTTCCATTCAACTTTGAGGGCCACCGAAGCCAATTCCCAATGCAGAAACCCAGATGAAAGCATTGCAAAGATACAGCTTTATTCAGGAACCCCGAATAAAGAATCCCAGTTCATCCAGCACCACTCTTAGTCTTTCTTTGAGTAGAGAAGGAGGAGGAGGAAGGGCTCAGCTTTTTACTCGCACTTGTGATAAGAAATGAAATCTGTTCCTGAGCTGGTCTTTTTTTTTTTTTTAACGGCATAAGTAATGAACCAAATTGAAAGACAGTTCAGGCGTTGGCTGGAATTACTGCCTCATCCAGGCTGGAGATAATCGATACAGCTCTCACTTACCAATCTCATCTGCATGTTGAACTCCATCTCGCAGCCCGTCTCTCAACAAATCCATCTCGCCGGAGGTCCAATAAAGCATGTTGCTGGCATTGATCTGGTTTATTCATCACCGGGCATAGAAAATGCATCACTTAAATTAATAGAAGGACGGGCAATTAGGCCATGAAAAGTTAGACCGCTCCCAAAGAACAGGGTGCATTGTGCAATTAAGGAAGAAAATATTAGAAGGGCTGAGGAGTTGCATCTCCGCACCATCTACATATCCATGTACCATTTGCCTGGAAGGAACAGATGGGCAAGGGAGTTACCAAGGACTAACAGAGTTGGAAGGGGACCTTGTAGGTCATCTAGTCCAACCCCATGCTCAAGCAGCAGACCCTACACCATTTCTGACCAATGGCAAGTCTCTTCTTGAAAGCCTCCAGTGATGAAGCTTCCACAACGACTAAGGTGGGATCCTGAGAGCTGGCCACTTTAAAAAAAAAATTTCTCAGAAAAGCAGAATAATAAAGATGGAAGGGATCTTGGGGGGGGGGAGGTGTCTTCTAATCCAGTCCGTGCTCAAGTAGGAGATCCTATACAATTCATTGCAGACAAACGGTTGTCCTATTCTTAAAAAACCTCCGCTGATGGAGCATTCACAACTTCTGAAGGTAAGCCGTTCCACTGGATAAATTGTTCTTAACTCCCAGGAAATTTCTCTTTAGTTCTAGGCTGGTTCTGTCCTCGATGAGTTTCCATCCATTGCTTCTTGTCTTACCTTCTGGTGCTTTGGAAAGTAAGTTGACCCTCTCTTCTTTGTTGTAGAGATGGGAAGACAGCTATCATGTCACCCCTGGTCCTTTTTTTAATTATTACTATTAAGCAAGCAGATCAAAGGCCCTTGGTTTCTTCCAGGAAGTTGACTGATGGCTCCACACAGGGCCCTATCACCATTGTAAGCAATATGGTGTGATGGGAATTGCAAGTGATCTTAGATTTTGCATCCTTTGTCTAAAGCTCATTTGGGGTATTGAGATAAACAGCTTCTCGCAAATGCATTCGAGTGAGGAAACATCTCCAGAGGTTGTGTTTTTATCTCCTCTTCTACAAATGTATTCCTCAGGGAGGTGTTACTGCTCTCCCAACTCCCATTAATGTCATCTGGAATTAGGGATTCCTACTTAGGGCACCTGCCCCTTGGATTTTTATCGTGTCTTGGCTGCAGCCTCCTGTTGATGGAAATTTGGATTCTGTCAGCATTTCCTTCTGACGGTTGTTTCCTCGCTGGCGAGATCAGCCGGGCGAGCCTTAATTGTTTAGCAGACCCTCTTTAGAAATTAATTTACAAGGATACATATTCAAAGAATATGCAGAAGCTAAATTAAAAAAAGTGTCTCAATTAAACAAACAAAAAGTCGGAGAGCGCACGGCCCGCTTGGCTGAACATCTCCGCCAAGGCCCATGGAAAGGAACAGCAACGCAAAACGCATGGATTGAACAGGCCCTTGTGGGGAGCGGCAAGAGGGGAAAAGCCACAAACACAGGGTTTGATATTAGGAGGCCCCAGAAAAGCTTTATTGCATGAAACGCTCGCTTCAGAACCCAGTGGGGGGAATGCAAATGCCAACTAAATGGGTTTTTTTCAGAAAACTCATTTGGGGGTTTGAAACGAGGTGGTGAATATAAATGCCACCTAAGCAGGCGAGAAGTCAGAAATCCGACAATTATCGTTTGTTCCAAGATTGGACTGGTATTAAAAAATAAATAAATGGTGGAGCGAGACGCCTCGCGCAACAGGAGGTGGAAAGTAGAGAGAACTTCCCTTACCAGTTGTAGGATTTCACTGTGAAGGATCAGGGGAAGAAAGAGATAAGACATTTGCCCTGCTGGTTCTGTAAACTGCTTAGAGAGGGCTGGAAAGCACCATAAAGCAGTATATAAATCTAAGTGCTGTTGCTATTGTTATTTTGTGGTGTGGATCCAGTGATAAATTCTGCATAAACCATGGCAGAATGAGTGATTTTATTTTTTATTTTTTTATTTAAAAAAAGAGGGTTGCCAAAGGCCACAAGAAGGGTGTCGCAAATATCGATGGAAGAGTTGTGTCCATCACTTGTGTGACAAACACAATGGGATTTGGAGGGAAAGGGGAAAAAAAAAAGATTGCACAGTGTATATGTGTATTCATATGTGTATGAGCTAGTGTATATGTCTATGGGGCATCTGCATGTGCTTTTGGGGGGATCCTACAAAACATTAGGTGGCACGGTGGCTAAGACGCTGAGTTTGTCGATCAAAAAGGCCGGCAGTTCGGCGGTTCGAATCCCTAGCACCACATAACGGAGTGAGCTCCCATTACTTGCCCCAGCTTCTGCCAACCTAGCAGTTTGAAAGCATGTAAAAATGCAAGTAGAAAAATGTGGACCACTTTAGTGGGTAGGTAACAGTGCTCCATGCGCCTTTGGCATTTAGTCATGCCAGCCACATGACCACGGAATCATCATCAGACAGCGCTAGGTCTTTGGCTTAAAAATGGAGATGAGTAGAGTCTGGAACGACTAGCACGTATGTGCGAGGGGAACCATACCTTTACAAAACATTTCCCTTCTTCTTTTCACCCAGAATTGCAAGGAAGCTCCAGTGTGGCTGAAACTGAGCAATGTTAGGATGCGGCTGGGACTTAATGTGATCTTGCCCAACAAGATTGTGCATTGAATCAAGTTAAATAGCTTTCCTACATCCCGAATGTAGCTCAGGAAGAGGAGGAGGAGGACACAAGCGTGGAATTGGGAAAAGAATGAAATTGTAGGAACTGTGCATGTCTAGTCTAGCGAGAAAAATGATAAGACTAGAAAAATGAACTGCTCCAGTATTTCAAGGGCTTCAACAGACATGAAGGGGGTCAACTTGTTTTCCAAAGCTCCAGAAGGCAGGACAAGAACCTATGGATGGAAATTAATCAAGGAGAGAAGCAACCTAGAATTAAGGAGAAACTTCCTAACAGTGAAGACAATTAACCAGTGGAACATCTTGCCTCCAGAAGGTGTGGGTGCTCCATCACTGGAGGCTTTTAAAAAGAATCTGAACATCCACTTATCTAGACTGGTATGGCTTCTCCTGCTGGAGCAAGGGGATGGACTGGAAGACCTCCAGATTGTGTTGTTCCATGCTCTAGAAATCCTGAGAACTGTCCATGGTTCTGAAGTAGTTCTGGAAATACCGGGGCGGAAACGGCTACACTCGCAGAAGCACCGGTGCAAAACTGTGAGCGAAGCAAGCAGACTGTTCCCATGGACAGCTGAACAAAGTAATTTTCTGCTCAGGACTTAGGCAATTATGCAGATTGCAACTGGCAATTTCTCTGCCAGCTGCCAGAAACTCATTTGCTTGCTGAATCAATTAAGCAAAACTGATTTGGTAACTAGTCACTATTTACTTCATAGTTTAGAACTTGCTACAATATTTATGTTTACTGCAAGCAAAATAATTTTGAAAATTCTGCAGCACCAGCAGTTACAAGGTAAATGTATAGCAAATAAAATAAATCCATGACATCTAGTATAATTATTCCTCCAGCAAACAATTTCAAAACACCAAAGCATTCCTGAACATTAGGCTAAGGCTTGAGAAAAGAGGTAGGCATTCACCACACAACAAAAATATTTAATGCCTTGTCACACAGTGTGGCTGTACCTTAAGAGACTTGAAGTAGCTGATTTAATCAGAAGTGATATGCGTTCTATTCCCACTACCATTCCCTTAGAATTCCTTAAAAGCCTTAATGGTATTATTTGGTCCTCATAGAATAAATACATTAAAGCACCATGGATGGCAAAGCACTGATATCACTGCCTTAACCCTTCCTTTACACACCTGTATCATGATACCATTGTGGGACAAGGCTAGCCTAACAATGTTACCGGACATACTCAAATGCTGCAGAAGCATATATTCATTGCTTGTAAGCAAACACCTGGCTCCTTTTCATTGCT
Organism: Myanophis thanlyinensis; assembly: GCA_017656035.1. NCBI lineage: Eukaryota > Metazoa > Chordata > Lepidosauria > Squamata > Homalopsidae > Myanophis > Myanophis thanlyinensis. Next base: position 6,820 of record JAEANM010024352.1, read on the forward strand.
GTATATTGCTGTGTTAGCTCCTCCTCTACACAACTTCATCATGATATTCGTTAGACTAATATCATATCTCTTAAGATTGCTTTCATTTGTACTTCATGGAGAATTCGAGGTCCCTAATAGAGGATGATAATTGTTTTTCAAAAACCTGTGAAATGAGAAAGAAGGAATGATTAAGTTGCCACCTAAGTATATATCTAATATTCCTTCAGCAGAAAAAACCAACAAAACTGCTGCTTTAGTTCTTTCTTTAAAGCAGCCTGTAAACTTAGTATAATGTTGATCTTTACATAGCAAAAGCAGTTTTATCAGAATACAAGATAGAAGGTCAGGAAAAATATAATATTTGAAAACAGCTCAAAGACAACTCAACATGACTGACTTTTGTGAATAGCAAAGCAGAATGTGTATACCTATTTAAGAAAACAATGTAGGGAAAAGAGAGGACTGCACTAAAGCATTACATGCTCTGGAGATGTGTGTGTGTGTGTGTTTACCATGGTACTAATTCTCTGTTTTTGCAGCCAAGAGATTATCCAATCAACTTTTATTAATTAAGTCTGAATTTTTATGCTGGAAATTATATTTTTGGAATTGTATCATGCCTTTTGACTTTAGAACTGTTAAACTGGAGCTTGATCAATTATAAACTCTGAATGTAGAATATTAATTAAAGTGTATTAAGCAATTATATGGGGACAAGGGAGAATCTTGGCTTCTTGGTTGAAATAATTTAACAAAGCAACATAATACCTATAATCTGAGATACTGCGAGGACAGTTGATAGGGAGTACAATGTAATACATTCTGAGTTTTTATAGTTCTATTATATTTATGTCCCACAAGAGGATATATCAGCTGAAAAAAAGGTGCTCTCTAAACAGTCTTCCAAAAACGCTGTACGCATTCATAGTGTTTAGCCATACTTTTAATCTTGAGCAGATTTTTGAAACTAGCCAAGCAATAGAATCTGCAGAAGCTCCTGTGCTAAATGGGGTTCCTAATGAGTGCTATAAAAATATAAAGAAAGTTTGGCTCCTAAATGATAAACTATGTAGTGATAGAATATAATGAGATATTTGAAAAAAAGTCCCTATCCTCATAATATTCTGAGGTTTATATTTTGATAATTTTGAGAATAGGAAAGGATGCCAGAACCTGAGCAAATTATATTCTGATATCCTTGTTAAATGTAGATGTCAAAGTTCTGACAGTTATATTGTAACAACTATTATAGAAGATATGCTTTCAATAATTCACCCAGCAAATTTGGCTTCATGAAAGGATGTCAATCCTCTGACAATATTAGAAGATTGGAGATATTTTAGTGTTATATTCGGATAATAATCAAACAGTCACAATAGCTTTGCAAGATGCAAAAAAAACCTTATAGATGGGAACAAATTATGAAAAAATGGGTTTCTAGAAAATTTAATTCTTGGATTAAAAAATTATTCTAAAGGGTTTTTGCGGTAATTACCAATAGGATCTCTTCTGTAATTAAGATATTATACAAAATTCATTAAAAGTACTCCTTGTCTTCTTTAATATTTAAATTGGTGTTGGCAAATTAATCTCTGGCATGATTAATAAGATACTTTGATGATATTTAGGGTTCTTGTATAATAGGAATTAAACATACATATTTTTTCAATTGATAATAAGATATGCCTAGAAATACATACAAATGATTTTTGTTTTCCATCTAGATTCTATTACATAGTTGGGATAATTCTCCCTAGAAAAATAATTTCAGTGATATAGTAATAGTAATTGTACTACTATGGAACCAGTAGACAGTTACTATGTGAAATTTCTGGCAAGTACAGATAATCCTTATTACAAACCATGACTGAGACCAGCCACTCAAAATGATGCAGCAGTAAAGTGAAATGTCACATCACCATGCTTAGTTATGATGTCAGGTCTGGCTGCTGTCATTCAGCAAATCACTATGCGTAACTGGGACATCACATGACCATAACTGGCAACTTGCTATTGGCTTCCCCATTGACTCTGCTGTTGGAAAGCTCAATATGAAGGTCAAAAATAGTGATCATGTGACTATAGGATGCTGCAAGCATTGTGAATGTGTGCTGGTTGCCAAGTGCCTGAATCACAATCACATGACTTTGCAGGATTCTGTGACAGCTGTAACTTCAAGGACCAGCTATAAATCTGCTTTTTTAATATCATGATAACTTTGAACAGTTTAAACTATTGGGTTTCTAGGATGTTTGTGGTATTTTCAAACTTTTAAAGTAGTTATACCCATTATTGGATAACAAATTAAATTTTGACTTAGATCTCGGAGATGCTTTGGAATTATCCTTATTTTAAAATGTCAGGAAAAGAAACAACAGCAACTACTACCATGGGTGAACATTGTTAACAATATTTTCAAAAGTTTTGAAATATTGAAAAGTAATACAATTTACCAAAAACTATTCAATGGAGGTATGTACAGTTAAAGCCTTTATAATGTGCCTTTGTTGGTTTGGATCCTTTAACTGGCTCTGAAATTTTGGTAGCTTTAAATGTCTTGGAGAAAGTTAGAAGCTAAACCAACAATCCAATAATAACAACAATTTTAAACATTTACAAAATTAGATAGATTAATTAGAGAATTAGAATAGCAATAGCACTTAGACTTATATACCACTTCACAGTGCTTTACAGCCCTCTCTAAGCAGTTTACAGAATCAGCCTATTGCCCCCAACAATCTGAGTCCTCATTTTACTGACCTTGGAAGAACAGAAGGCTGAGTGAATTTTTAGCCGGTGAAACCCGAATTGCCAAACTGCCAGCAGCCTGCAGTACTACATTCTAATTACTGTGCCACCACGGCTCTTATATCGCATACTAATGTCTGCAAGTTTTAACAACCATTAAATATATTTCTTGTGCTTGAAAACAGGATTAATTATATTAAAATGTCTTTTTCCAGGTGATTGGATTCCCCAATGGCTGTTCAAAAAAAGGTTACATTCTATATTCAATATGCAATAAATGTGAAGGCACATGGATATATTTGCTTTGGCAGTAGCTTTTATGTTAGACAAGTATTTTTAAAACTTGGCTTAAGATATGTAGACTTCAACTTCCTAAATTCCCCAGCTAGCCTGGTTCACACATCTTAAAGTTACCTAGTTTGAAAAATACTGAGTTAGATGGTATTATATTACTATGGTTAAGCATGTCCTGGGGAGGAATTTAAGGTTCAAGGATGTTAATATATTGTTAAATTAGATCCACCAGTTCTTTATTTATGAAGAACATTATATATAGAATATTGAAAAAGTCATTACAGTATATACTTTGAAATGTGTTAGATAATAAAGTTGGCTATTTGTCAATTCTCAGCATTGATTCATTAGTGACAAAAATAATAGTCAATGCTTCTCTCCTGCATTATTTAAAACAGAGTTATAGTAATTTGAATACAGATGTAACTTCTATTCTTATAACCATAGAAAATATTTTATTTTGCTCTTTTCATATCTGTGTTAACTTATCCCACTTAGATGTTTCTATATAATACTGTTTTGTTTGAAAATTAATATATGTTGGATTTTAGAGTTTGTATTTCTAGAATGAGAACAGTCATATTAGAGTAGTATCTAATATGATTGTAAAACATTGTTACTAATTTTTATAATTTAATTTACAATCTGCATGACAAAAGGGTCTGGGACCAAACTAAACTTCATGTAATATTTATACGTATATTTTTTTTCATTCCATGTATGTCAATACACATTTAATGAAGTTCATTCCTGCTCCAATTTATCTCTGTCTTTTTCCATATGAGTTGCACAACATTGAGATGTGTCCCAGGGATTATTTTTTTCCTTTTTGGAATATTCATAAGCAGGAAAACTGGGTTTCCTTAGCAACAAGAAAGAATTTCATGAAAACTCTTAAAACACCTTCTAGTACTTTTCCTTTGTTGGCCCAGAGATGTTTAAAGAATAATACTATGGAGAAGTCAAATATATAAAACAACCAGGCTAGACATGAATAGATTCTTAGATACTGAATACTGGATAATAGATTTTCTCCCTTCTGTCAATTTCTATGTTGCAATGCCCAAGAAACAGGGATATATCATTTCATAATTTGAAATGGATTTTATAATGGATCTTAATTTTAATGGATGTTGCAACAGAATTAATACATACGTATTCTGAATTAAATATAAATATTATAACTTCTCAATGAACATTATATTCAGCTCAGAGAAAAATTATGGGCAAACACAACTTTGCTTAAATATAGGGATTCGAATTTGTATATTATGACTGCAATATTTCAAAAATAATTTGCAAATTATGTTTCAGAATGCACAAATATATA
>JAEANM010024353.1:0-11173 GCA_017656035.1 Myanophis thanlyinensis
TCCACTACCAATTCTTTTGTTTTGCTGACATTAAGAAGGAGTTTGTTTTCCAGACACCAGTTCTCTAAGTTCTTGATTAAAGCAGTTATACGAAGCATTTCACTGCATATTGTACCATGTATGATCATGTATGTGACAAATAAAATCTGAATCTGAATCTGAAACCAGCTAAATTCCATCAACAGAGCTGTCCGAACTATTAATAGATCAATGCAATAACAATCAATCAATGCAATAGATCAATCAATAACACAATGCATGGATGCTATGTCACAAAGCATTTCACGTCTGTTTCAGTTGTTGATCTAGTTGACCAAGCATTTTGACTGCCAGCTTGGATAATTATCAGCTGGTTTTAAAGAGAAAGATAAGCACCCAAATAAGGAAATTGATCGTTTTACTTAAGGTGACAGATGGCATTCCTCCCACTACCCCCTGCTCCTAATGAATTGATTATCTCCACAGTTGACAAAACACTGGGGTTTTACAGTCGGAGTCAGCTTAGGCATGGGGTGATTAGTTTCCTTTGCTCATCTGCAGCTTCATAAGCAGCAATGTCAGAGGATAGATCAAGAGGCAAAGCCCATCACTGCAACTGTGGCAGAGGCAGCTCAGGCAACATCTTAGAGCGCCCCTTACATCAGTGTCTTGCTCATCTCAACTGAGATCTATCTTAGCTTGCACAGGTGAGGTACACCGTCTCCACAGAATGAAACTTTTGGAAGTGGATTCACACTGGTTGAACTGGTGAATCAAGCCCAACTCCCCCCATGAAGAATAAATCCACCAATTTGGTGAGTCTGACATTTCTCTAAATTTTTTATTTTTTACTTATTTTTTCAGAGCTGCCAATATGAGGTACTTTTTGAATGTTTTAGTGAGCATCAGAGAATATAATGAAAGTCAACTATTTCCAGAGCTGTAGATCTTTCATTAAACAAATCCCAAAAGATGCTGTTTTGGACAATTACTTCTTCAGTGTAAACTGCAAATCAGAAATATAAAGCAAATTCTCATATTCTAAGATAATTTCAAATTGATTTTTTCATAACTTTTTGTTAGTAAAACTGACAATCACAATGTAAATCAAAATTCAGAAATATAGCTATGATACCTTCCATGCAGTTAATTTTCCATTAATTGGTTCAGGACTGCAGGTCTTGCACTTAGATATGACAGTTTATTTTTTTATATTATTTGTATTTCAGTGCAATGGAAATGCAATAATTCTTGTATTGTCTTTTGAACATGATGCATTACAAAATATATTTACACAATACTGAACCTGGTTTAAATTATTCTTCTGAAATAATCAATTTGATTCAATGATATGAAGTATGTCTTGTTCCAGTGATAGGTCAGTTGGATTAAATTGTGATTCAAGTTTTAAAGTACTGGATACAGGATCAATACATCATTAAGATTTTTTGATGCAACTTGAAATATGAAATGTCAGGTTTCAGCATATCACCTTACTCTGTGCAATAGCATTGCAGCAATGTTGCATACTTTTTAAAATAACCTATTGAAGCTTTTGGGGAATTAATTCATTATTTTCTAATACAAGTCAATTAAAATGATGATTTATTAATTTTACCTTACATTGCTGTCCAAATGAGAATGAGTTACAATGCAATAAACGTCAAGTTCTGCTTTCACATATGGGTCAGGAATACAAATGTACATCTATGCTCTGATGTTCTCTTTTTAAGTTATTTAAATTTTATATTATTCAGTGATGGAATAATTGTGCTCTAAGAATTTTTTTTTTTGCAATAATCAGATAGGAGTACAACAATGTCAGAAATATCAGTTGACATGAGAAATAGAGAAAAAAGTGGATGAGGTTATATATTGAATTGCTTTGACTTGATTTTTTTTATTTCATTACTACTTTGATCCTATTTGAGAGAAATAAGTGATTTTTATGTTAAAACAGATAAAATACAGGAAATACAGAGAGGTAAGATTAATATTGCAATTCTTAATATATTTTCTAATGGGGTTTTATTCTTTTCTCTTTTTTGTAATTGATTAACAATACAATCTTTTGTAAATATGATGTCTCAACTTGTTGGCTGGTGTCAAAGTAGCACAACACTGTATATATCACAGTTGTATAATTATCAGTATATTTCTATAGAAAGTATGTCAGAAATCAATAATTCTGTATTGTTTATTTACAGTCTTGGATTATACTTTTGGAATATTGAGCTCTGATTTGACACTTCATTAATTGCATTGTAAATATATTTACTCACAAATGCTGCAGATAACCTAAAATGTTGTACAAAGATATAATCACACTGATACCTATCAAAATCTGCTTAGACTGGTGTTCTGTATAAGCATGACTAAGTATGTACACAACCAAAGTTTATTTCAGAAAAAAATCATTAGTACTAACTTTATATTCAGTCTAGAATATAAAGTATTTTGACAATGTTTTGTTGTTAATTAACTTTTAATGTGATCAAGTCACAATTTGCAGAAATTATTTCCATTTGAATATGCTTATTCCTGTTCTAAAACCAAACTTCATTTTTGAACTTTTTAAAAAATAATGTGTATCTTCCCATTAATTTGGAAACTGCATTTATTGTTCTGCCTATTACTTCAGGCATTTGCAACATATTTTATGATTAGAACCTTTTTTTTACTATTGCTTTTGATGCCTAGATAATCTCCATAGAACTGCATACTGATTTAAGTAGAGGATTATGTATAAACGAGGGGCAGCCATAAAGAGAATGGACTGTTAAATAATAAATGTTGTTTTCATTTGATTTCCACACAAAAAAAGAAAAATGATAAAAGGATTCGTCTTTTGAGAAACTGAATTTAGTAAAGTTACATGACAATTTTTCATTCAAAAACTGGATTTAGGAAGTTAAACCATCTTGTAAGAAAACATGATTTCTATTTAATTCATCTGCTAGGAAATCTATGCTTCAACTGCCCTTTACAAATTATAGATAGTATATAAATGTGTCCATCAACTAGAGGGATCCCTAATGCTGGCAAATCAGATCTTTCTTTTCCACTATATTGTTATGAAAAATTTGAGTTGTATGTTTGGAAGATTCAACAGATTAGATTTTGGAAGTGAACAAAAGAAGCAAAGAAGAAAACAAGAAAAACTTAATCTTTCACCATTCCAAAGGTTGGTTCATGTGATGTTAGCTATAGCCGATGTTGGTTGTAGCCTTATACTATTCCCCTAAAGGTCTAGAATTATAATTAAATGCAAAGCATATTCGGCATCTAAAGTATAATTCGCAATATTACAAAGAAGTTTTCACAAAGGTAATTTTTATTTGCACTATGCTGAAATTGAGCAGTCAGCATGGAGCATCCCAGATTTCAGCAGTGTCATATATTGTATATATTGTATTCTGAAATCTAACAAAAATGTTCAGTATGATACAGAATAGTCAATGTTTCTCAGTAGTTAACAATTTGTACAGATTAACAACAATTGATTTTATTTTTAGAACAAGAAAACAACAGATTGAGAAAACTTGCATGGTATAGCAATATTTTTTTATTCTTAAGTATATCAGTAGTTACACTAATTCAGCAGTAGAGATAAATCAAAATTATCCTTTTATTTTGGAAGTGTATACGGGTTTTGTTTGCTAATGTCTTATGCTTTCTCCTTTCATTATACTAATCTTTAACAAACACATCAATGGTGTGATAAATGGTCCAAGAATGCCAGGTTGATTAATCATTCAAATTTGAGATGTAAACATGTAAAAGAAAATAAAGTGGCAACCTGTCATTTCAGCATAGAGCGGAGTAAAATACATGGGATATATTCTGGGTAGATGAAGAGACTCTTGGGTATATGAATAGGAATGTGAGATTTCATTAATATTCTATCCCTTAAAAAAAAATCGATCAGTTAAAGAAACAATCAGCATTTCACTCTTCAGATCAATCCATTGAGATCATCTCAAAGGTTTCTTACAGTTGTCCTAAATTTAGCTGATGGCAATTCAGAATCATTTTTTCTCTGCTGCAACTTTCAGTCTACAAAGCTGAAGGGTTGCAACTTTGTTAGCTTCTAAAAAGGACTTAACAATCTATCATTCTGAACATGGTCATAACAATTAAATTTGAATTCATAATTTTACTAGCTTTATTTGTTTTATTGGTTAAAAGTAGTTTTTAACATAGTGACTTTAGATTTATTTTCTTTTAGCCTACCCAAATACTTTGCTACTTGGCAATATCCCATGTTATAAAGTACGTACATCATTTAATAATGCAGGTTAAATAAAAACTTAGAATAACACTTGACAAGGTTTGCTTTCTGTAAACAAAAATATATGTACTTACTATATTAATAATCTGCCAGACTGGGCACATACCATTATTTATTGTAATTCAATTGACGGGGTTAATAATGAAAGTTTTGTGCTTCTCTCCATTTTTTCCATCTATTTGTGTATGATCCTAGACTTTATAAACTAAACTATCCTTTCTGCACCTGAAAGCATCAGAATTTATTTAAATGCAATCAATATTTTACAGGAGGAATAGAATAAAATGTTTATTTTTCCATTATCAAAACAAAGGATGTTCATAGTTGTAGACAAGCAGGTATTTCAGATAACTAGAGTAATTCAAGCCATTATTTGGTTTCAATATCTATGTTTATAATAACTGTGTGCAAAATAAGAATTTAGCATTGCTGAACTTTTACATCCAAAGATAATTCCTTCAGATTTATATAATCAAGTTCTATCATTTATGACTAATGAGAACATTTTCTGGTTCAAATTGATAAAGAATTGGTATCTAAAAACTGTGTTAATAATATAATTTTAAAATTATAGGTATTTAGATATGTATAGATATTTTTATCTACCTAAGTGTTTTGATGTTCCTATAGTTAGAGACTAATATAAGTAATTTTGCAATATATATTCATATATTTTTATCCATAGGAAACACATTAGCTATCAGTTCTGTTTATGGAATTATAAGAATGGGAACAGATAAAAAATTATAGAAGCTATTGTGCAGGAATGAACGCTGTTAGTAGTTGGCTATCAGGGAAAAAAAGGCAAGATTAATTTTGTATTGATTCTATATATATAAAATGATATAAAATATTGGTGTTGATGGAACCTCTGTTTGTTGTAGCTCTTTGATTTTCCTATCTTACTTGATGATTTAATAGGTTGTGAATAAGAGCAGATCTAATGCAATGAAATATATGTAGTTCAGGGTTGCTTGTGGAGCCCTTGGTGGTCTGAGCGCTTGGTTGCTGTTTCATTACTGGACTACATCACATCTTTAGTGCCAACAAAATATCTACAAGCAAACAACCAAACTCAATAGACCACCAAGGATTCCACAAAAGCAAATCTACAAATCGGAGGTTGTTCTGGTTCATGTCTTTATTCTTTGCTGATCTAAATATTTGCATGAATGACCCAACACTCTGACATAAGAAAATGGGTGCCCAAATATGTATCCGGCTTTCAAGACTTTGTTGCTTGAAAGCATGGTTGTTTACAAATCAAAGAGAACAATGGGAAATGTGTATTAAAATAGAAATTGATAATGCAAGGAGCCAATGTTAATTTATTTAATTAATTTAATTCTTAAATTGAATTAATTTAATTCTTAATCCCTTAATTATTTAATATTATTATTATTATTAATATTTATGAAAACGATGGAACATTCTGTAGCTGAAATTGTTGAGAAATCAAACTTGCAGATGTTTGAACTATAGCAGAATAAGCACTTAGAGGGATTACTCAAGATTACATTGCAGAAAACTGCAGTTATTTTACTTGCCGTGTGAGAAATGCCTTTGGAGACAGGGTGAAGAGATGCTGCCTAGGGAACAATCAGACAGGAGAGGGAGGAGGGGTAGAGAGGAGTCTATGGCTGCATAATAGGCAGGAAAAGAAATTTAGAAAAGAACCTCCCAAACTTCTCAGGCTATAAAAGAGACACCAGGGAATGAGTACCTTCAGACTTTCTAGATTCTGCTAATGTTGTCTTACCATAAAGTAGAATTAGCCCATCTGGTTATGTTTCCTGTTTGGAGCACCTGCAAAAGCTGATATCATTGTTATCATTATCATCATCATCATTATCTGGTGGCTTTTGGTCCCCTGCCAATCATATTTTAAAGCTAGGTAGTACTGTATAAAGATCAAACACCATAATTTGAAGAATTATTCATTTCCTCAAACTGTACAAAATAAGAAACAAATCCATTGTAATTTGCAAAGAAAAGACAAAGTTATCAGCAATGGCAAGTTAACAAATGACTGACTATTGTCTGCAAGACATATAAACTGATTAGTAAGTGATGTACATTTTGTTGTTATTAATCAGAATAATCAGAATAAACTACTGACTACTCTAAAAACCACAGTTGATCAAATTTTTACAGAGCAGTAGCATTTTCTCCTTCAAAGAGATTCTAATGATGCTTAACTCTAATTTATTTTCTTTGACAAACATTCTACTTATTATTTAGAACGTTGTTGCAATTACTACCACATCTCATTGGGACATTACTGACATGGAAGTTGTAGATTCTCTTTTTTACTGAAATAAATACAATGAGGCACGTAAGCCTCAAGAGTAAGTGGAATTTATTGCTAAATAAATATGGATTGCATTATATTTCAGCTTTGGGCTCAGCTGGAATCTATTTCTGCATATAATTATGTCCTTCCAATGCTATGCCTAGTGAAAGTATTACCATCTGAATTCCTGTTCATATTCTTTAGTTTTAATAGTTGATGAAATGATCCTGTATTTTGTACGATACTGTATTAGCAACTATTAAATTATATTCAGATCATAATATTCCATTCTCAGCTTTCTGGATCACGGTTTTGCTCTTTGTATGTCAATGCCCATTATAACAATACAATATAACAACTTTTTGAAATGTGTCAGGATTGAAATTTCGCAATAAAGTATACATGCACCATATGGCTTTCTTCTTCATTTTCTGAGATCCAGTTATTAAAATCTTTGGTGACAATAATGGACCACAAATTGCTCAAAATGTTTCTTCCAGCTAATAAAAAAAACCTATAGACCAATGCTAATAAAGTACTTAGAATCTGGAAAGTATTGGAGCAGTCAAATGAAAGCTAACCTGAAAATATTGATATGCAAAAAAGTCAGTAGAGCTTTATAATGTAGCATATACAGTATATGCAAAATAAGTTATTTCATTCATTCATCTGTTATGCCATTGTTTCTTTTTTCATTTTTTAAATTAAGTGATTTTTTTTTTAAAGTCATCTTTCTTTGCTTGAGTTCGATATCCATACTATATAATGGTATTCCATTGTTCATGCCTCTCATTTCCTTCACATAAATTTCTTTAAAAGCAAAAATTAGGCTCTACTTCAGATAACAAGAGTTCTTTCTGCTCTTTCTGCCCTCTCTTGTTGCTTGGATAATTATAATCTCCCAGCTCCCTGTTGTACCACTCCAGAAACAGAGTCAAGTAGTGATAATTAGATATAACAGAGTTCAAACTCATAAGCAGAGATGAAAACCTTCACTGATGAAATCTAGCGCAACCCACTTACTAATGAAACTGCTGTTATCATCAGAAAATGGGACTGAACAATGTCACCTGAAGATCACGTGAAGTGTTAATGCCTTGATAAGACCACAGTGGGAATACCCCATCCAGCTTTGGTCGCCCAATGTGAAAAAGATGTTGAGGCTCTAGAAAGAATGCAGAGAAGAGCAACAAAGATGATTAGGGGACTGGAGGCTAAAGCATACAAAGAACGGTTACTGGAACTGGGTATGTCTAGTTTGATGAAAAGAAGAACTAGGGGTGATGTGATAGCAGGGTTCCAATCACTAAGGAGTTGCCACAAAGAAGAGGGAATCAATCTATTCTCCAAAGCACCTGAAGGCAGGAGAAATAGCAATGGGTGGAAACTAATCAAAGAGAGCTTCAACCTACAACTAAGGAGAAATTTCCTGACAGTTAGAACAATTAATCACTGGAATAACTTGCCTCCAGAAGTTATGAACGCTCCAACATTAGAAGTTTTTAAGAAGAGATTGGACAACCATTTGTCCGAAATGGTATAGGATTTCCTGCCTAAGCAGGGGGTTGGACTAGAAGACCTCCAAGGTCCATTCCAACTCTGTTATTCTGTTACCTTAGATACACCCTCAAATTCTTTCTGGAGTGTTCTAAGATAGGAAAGGGGTATTTATTTATTAAATTTATGTACAGAAATAGTTGAGATTGTGCAGGGAAATGCTAGACTGAAGACAATAGAGTGAGTCCTGATTTCTCTTGGTATTTCCGAGAGTTTGATTTCTAACAATTTATTTAGGATTTCACCTCCAAACAACTAGAAATTGCAGCCATTTTAAAATTTTCCTGAGAAGCAGTCCAATTTATTTCAGAGTTTGCATGTACTTTACCTGTTCTTTGTCTACGCTTCTTCCCCTCGTTCCTTCATTTCAATACGTTTCCTTTTTAAATAATAGTTTTATTAAGAATTTTCACAAGAATAAAAGATAAGCTAGAGTAAAATGAAAGACAGAAAGTTAAAGAAAAGGGAAAGGGAAAGGAAAGGAAAAAAGTGAAGTGAGAAGCTAAAAAGATATATAGATAGTAGTAAGAAAAGACACGTGATTCCTGATCTTCCTTACAGCAGGTAAATACAAACAAGAAATTTTGCCTTCCTCCTTAAGATCAAATCATAATTTCCTTTTTTATATATCCAACCATTTTTATCAGCAAATCCTTTATCAAATTATTTTTTCAATTTTTAACAAAAATATATTAATAAAACCATCCAATTTTAAAGACAATATATTTCTTGTAAATATCAGCAACACCGAGATCAGTTTGATGCACAGTAAAATTGCTAGTATATACTGTATTCATAAGTTGGGAGACAAATTTTGAAAGAGAGCTATATCTACTATCTACTGGTAAACAACAAGGGTCAGTGAATAAATTGTTTTTCTTTCTTCTGACACCAGTAACAATTTGTATTGTTTATTTCGTTCAAGGTAAGTGTTCAGGCTTCATATTTCAGTGCCTTTATGTACTGAAATACTTATTTCTGATTATCCATATTGACATAAATTCCATCTAATTATAAATGTAATGCAAATAAAAAGGCTTCTGTTGATAGTTCTTACATACCGTAGTTTTTAACCATATTTTAATACGTGTGATTTTAACCTTTTATTTTTTTATTTTTTTATTTTATAACCTGTAAGCCACCTGGAGTCACTCACAGTAGGGAAGATGGGCAGAATAAAAATAATAATAAATAACTAGTTAATAATATGAAATCTGCGTTTTAGCATTCTAAGCAATGTTTATCCCATGGCAATGCTTTTCTACTGAATGAAAAAGATAAAACAGACTATTCAGCAAGACTTTTCCTTTATATATATTTAATTACTTGCAAATCATGGAAACTTTTAAATACAAAAAACCATTTTTAGTGGCCAAAATAGGGTCTCAGATCCTGCAAGCAGTTAAGAAGAGTGAGAAAGAAATTCCTTCAACATCCTTGTCAAAGAGAAGTAAATTCCAGCATTGCTGTTTCAGGACACTCTGACTTGTACATATACTTGGGACAATATGATAATACATATATCCAACACAAAGAGGGAATTAGTGATACATACCAAGTATAGTTTATGTAAATGTGCAAAATTGGTTTGAGCAAACTTTTACAAATTGTAGAATATTGTTTCATATTTTAAATATGAAACTATTCTCAAATAGTTTAGGAATCTTCAGATACAAAGTAATATTAAAACTATCCAATTTCACAGTTGACTGTACTATATAGATTACAGTAATTAACTCAGAATTATGAAATTAGTCCTATTTGCATAAATGTAAAGAGTTAGCATAGGAGTCAGCAATAGGCTAGTATGACAAACATATCAAGAGTTCAGGCTTAAATCATCCAACAAACCTTGAACTGAGCCTTATCATGAGACCAATTTAAATGGAAAGGGAGAGGGATATGCAATGCATGAATGAAATTGGGCATATTCTGTTGTAAATGATTTGTACAACTAGAAGAATGCATAAAAATCATATGATTTGATTTGAGAGAAAGTTATAAAATTCTAGCAATGACCCAAGTTATTCTATTCAAGCTACCCGTTTGTTGCAATCAAATCTCTAAATAAGTTAATTTGGGAAAATAGAATTCTACTTATTCCTATCTAGAAGAATGGGGGTGGGGTGAGGATGCCAATTATTGCCCACTGTATCTTTTTAGGCTAATTAGTAAGATTAGTGGCAGATATGTCTAATGGAATGTTTTGCACTGGTTGGTGCAAAAAGACAGCAACCTAAATACAAGCATGCAGAATTCTGAATAGACTATTCTGTGTTATAACAGGGACTGATATTTTTTCAGCTGATCAAGAATTATATCCAACCAGCTCATTTTCTCCTACTTGTAGATCTTAAGCAAGCCTTTAATTCCACTTCTAGAGAATTTTTATAGAACAATCTTAAAATACCTGCAATCAACAGATTGTTACATGTAATCCACAAGAATACTTGAGAGAGTCAGATATATGTTGAGAGAGTAAGATATATCTTAACAGCTCATCTCTTAGATTCTTCTCCATCTAATAAGACAGTTAAACAATGTTGTATTTTGGCCCAATTATTTTACATCATTGCAATGGTAGGCACCTTAAATAAGGAAAAGTTCCACTTTGTCCTCAAGCTGGCCAATATAACTATGTCTTACAGTGTTTTAAGAGACTGAGCTTGCTGTATTGTTGCAGGCAATGGAAGGTCTTAGGAGGCCCATGTTAGTAGTGTATATTCTATCATGAATGCTCATCACCAACCAACTATGTGAAAAGCAAGTTCATTTGTTTTGCAAGTGGCTTTTTAACTTTATCTTAACAGATTCTACAGAAAGAAATAAATAAATAGAAAATAATATAAAATTCAAGCCCTCCCAGGAACAGAAAAATATGAAGAGGTACAAAAAATACAGCTACTTTTAATAAGAAAGATAGATATTTAATGCTACACATAACTACTGCAGCAAGAATCGCTCTGGCACAGTGTTGAAAGGAGATCAGTTACCAACAGATGGTTTAATATTTCAGAAAATTATGGACTGTGCAGAAATGGACAGACTAACTC
>JAEANM010024354.1:0-11173 GCA_017656035.1 Myanophis thanlyinensis
ATATAATTATTTTAAGTGGTTTTTAGATTGTCTATTTGTGTGTTTTTATCTGCTGTGCACTGCCCCGAGTCCCTTGGGAGAGGGGGCGGTATATAAATTGTGATAAAATAAATAAATAAATAAAATAAGATACATTATTAGTTCCAAAGAATATAGTTACCATGTATGGGTTTTGTTGTTTTTAAACTAAGATTTGCTACCAAGTTCTTCAACCATCTGTTTCTAGTTAACTGATCTTATTTCCTGAATGATGACTATCTATGGCTAATAAGGGATACAATTCTATCATTTACATGCAAAATAGGCTGGAAATCTGCAGTTACTATATTCAAGTGCATCAGTTGGAAATTCACAATCAAATATGTAAAACGCTTTTATCAAATTATTGATAATTGGAAATCATTAAAGCATAGTAAAATTATTTTTGTTCCATCTATAAGAAGAACAAACAAGTGTCATAGACTATGTAGTTAAGGAGTCTTCTGTCTTATATCTAGGTATGATACCTTTAATGGAGAAATTTTTGAAATTTTAATTTTAATGTTTTGAAACTTAAATGTCATTTCAGCTGTAATGTGATAGTCCCAACTAAAGGGGGTACAGAGAGGTGGTTATGATGTTCTTTCAAAATCTCCACCTTGCTGACATAAAAACACATGGCTAAAGTATATTTAATATGCCCTGGGAAGAGAGGGGAGGGAAGGAGGGAGAACATGAGAGAGACAGAGAGAGAGAGACAACATAAGAGAAAGAACCTGACAGAACTATGCCAATTGCAGAGGTAACAGTAACTATATAACTTAGATGTCTTGTCCAACTTCTTGCTCATTCATAATAATTTCCTTCCCATGCTTCCTTCCTTCAGATAAAAATCACAGCCAAATCATAGCCATGATTTGTGAAAATTGAGAATATTTTCAGAAAAAAAAACCCTTTCAGCCTATGAGGGATGGCATGAATACCAATATTGGCTTTATGTTGTTATATGTACTTTTGTAGTTTTTTTATATTCGCTCTTGAATTTTCCTTTGTAAAACAGGAGAATAGGAATATAACTGTTTCCTCCTTTCTTGTTAGGGACAACTTTTCTCTTCAACCAGCAGAATTGCTCTGTAAGTACATCATTCTACCCCTTGAAGACACCTATGTCATGTATCTCTCAGGGAACTATACTATAGATGTTGAGTAATCCTGACATCTAGTGGATCTAAGTGAAATCCACATAAATTTTAAGGAATAAAGAGGCAGAAAGGGAAATAAAGGCATAAGAAAAACCTTAAAGAAAGCATAGAGAACATCAGTATTGTTGACTTTTTTTGAAGATTACATAATGATATATGCTCTGTTCTCTCCCCTTACCTATCTACTCACTTATATCCATCTTGTTAGTTGTTCTTGAGCAAGTATCGGTGGTGAGATAAATGTTTTCCTAAAACTTGAAGATGCAACTGAATTTGTGATATTCAATTTGTCAGTCTTCTGGAAAAGCAGGAAAAAGAAAACCAGTTTGGCAAAGTGGTTGAGTCAGTCTGGCATAGTGGTTAAGACCCCAGGCTAGAAACCAAAAGACTGTGAGTTATTAGGCATGAAAACCAGCTGCGTGACTTTTGGCCGCTTACTCTCTCTTAGTCCAGCCCACATCAAAGGCTTGTTGTTGTGGGAAAAGTAGGTGGGAGAAGGAATATTATGTATGGTCACTGCTTTGAGTTATTGGTAAAGAAATAAAGGCTGGATAAAAATCTGCTAAATTAAATAATAAAAGAGAAATGCAGAAAATATAAAAGCAGAAGAAAGTGTATCAAAATATTTTGTTGCATTCATGAATAAATAATTCATGAATAAATAATAACAAGGGATAAAGCCTATTATACATGATACATACCATTGCTTAGAAATTCAGCTATTTCATGTCACTGAAACAACAGAGACAAAATTTCTTTGAATGCATTTTGCGTATTCCTAATGAGACTTAATTTAATTACTTTTAAACATTATCCAATGGAAGTATTAATATTTTCTAGTGCTGCAAGTGATCATTCAAGAAGAATTTGCAAATTTATATTTAATGCCTGCAATATGAACATATTGCACACCAGACATCTCATGTCTGTGCTTGTATGTGTTTCTAGTGAAATGCAACTATATGAGACAGTTATGATCAGTGCCCATGAGATACATTCAGTGTGGTCCATCTCCATAGTGTAATGTATTCTGAATTCTAAGACAACATTCCTAATACTTATTCCAAACATCAGAGCAGAAAACAAGCTAAGGAGCAGTTGGACTCTGGAATAACAAAGGAGAAAAATAAACGAAGAGTTCCATGAAGGTGTGTGTGTGTACGTGTGTGTGTGTGAAGTTATAGTAGTACAATAGAATGCAATTCCTAATGCAACTATCATCTTGACTTACTAAGCCACTCTGTGGACATTGTTGGTATTAAAACTGGAAAGGAAGATGGTAAGAAAACTGAATGAATTATTTGCATTACTGCAGGAAATCTGGGGCAGAACATAAACAGGAAACAATGAATTTCATGGCCCTTTAGAGACTAGAAAATGTATGTTCACATATGGTTTCATTAGTAGATTTTATAAGTAAATGTCATTGAAGGAAGACAGGGAAAACAAATATGGAAGTTGAGCTTTCTCTCTGTTGACTTCCTAGACAGATCCATATGGTTGTTTTGGTAATGTATAAGTAATTTGTTCTTTTCTGCAAAAAAACAGAAAGCTTTTTACTTAGGCTTTGTTTACTTTGCTTTTTATTTAGCTTTTGCTTATTCAGTCTGGGATCTCCTGATGATTCTCCATTCAAATCCAAACCAGATCTGATCAAATTTACTTTAAAAGCAACGCCTCCTATTTAAGAGCTTTCACCTAGCTGCGAATGCAGAACAGATGGGAATAGCATTGCTAAGACCGTGATGGGAATAGTCAGCTTAAAGCATTTAGCTGCTGTTTAATCAAATGTGCTAAATCTTCCAAGAGCAAATCTTATAAACTTGAGCTTCCCTGCACCACCAAGGTATTTTATAAGACAGGGAGGAAATTAAAGTTTAATGTCTTCCCAATAAAATAGTAGAAAGCAGCCTTAAAATATATATTTTTCCCAAAAACAGTGATTGCTTTTTTTTTTTACTGGCTTCTTATTTTCCATCTGAATTTCCTTTAACTGGCTTGAACAAAAATCAAAAGCAAATTCAGAATTGTGCAACACCAATCAAAATAACATCCTTTCTTTTGGAATAAATATTTTTTTAAAAAACAGGAACTATCTATCCACAGAAATAAACAGGAATTTTGCCAAGAATTGACTGTGTGTGTGTCCGTGTGTGTGTGTGTTTTATATGACATGTAGATTCAGAACAGGAAGGTCCAGGGGGATCAAGTATGTTGTGATGGCAAGAATAACGATGCAGTTCAATTCCTGATCTTTTTTATAGGACACACCTAAAAAAGAATGGGAGTTCAATCCCATGTTGTGTTCACATCTTGATTTTTTTGATTAAAATTCCATTCTCGTGGATAGCCAAATGCAGAAAGTGGAGGGGGGATCCTTTTTTATTTTGCAAACCCTCTTGGGCGTGGGGGGAGCATTAGACCTACTTTCTCCTCTGTGGATTAATTTTGATCAGATCACTAAGCATTTTCAAGTTCAAGTTCAAACCTTTATTGTCAATGCACAACATGTGTACAATGAGATTGGCTGAGCCTCCCTTACTGCAGCCTCCCAACGCAAATACAAATACAATCACAGTGAGAGAAGAAAATCCCTGACCCAGTAAATCATACTAACAACACATAATCTTCTATGCGTATATGTGCGTAACATTACATTCTAATATATTGCACCAATATGGACATGTTATACTTCTCACTGGCCCTGTGCGTCTATCATACTGCATGCTTATAATGTTATGTTGCATTTAGGAGTCTGACAGCCCAGGATAAAAAAGATAAAAGATAAAAGCTCTTCTTCAGCTTGTTCCTACCGCTGTCTGTACTTCCATATCTCCTGCCTGATGGTAGGAGAGTAAAAAAGTGCTGACCAGGGTGAGTCATCCCTGAGGATTTTCCTCATGTCCAAGAAAACAAACAAATGGATTGTAGAACAAAGCCATCCAAAATTCTCACTTGAGTTACAAATGACAAGGCTCAAATGACAGACAACCTTTGCAATTCTAGGAAAGAAGCAGAAAAGGACAATCAGAAGCAAAGTGGAGAGTCTCTTTTACAGTGACAGTGGGATAAGATGAAGGACCAGAAGAGCTGAGCCACTGGAACAACTAAAGGACCAGTTTACAGACAGATCATCATGGAGAAAATCTATTATGTGGTGGCTAAAAGATGACACCAACTTGATGGCCCAATCAATCAATCCCAGTTCATTTATAATATAATAAAATACAATCTGCCTGTGAAGCGAAAAGATAATACATCACTGAAGTATCTAATTGAACTTCAGTCAAGACATGAAAAACCATATTAGTTTAGAGCTGATGCACAATTCATTTTGACATTACCATTGCAGTGAATTTTTAGCAAATTGCCCATTTCAAAGCAACTTATCCTTAATAGAATATATAATCTATCTTTACATGAGGATAAATTTAAAGGACATTACACAACCTCTGAAAAACTACCCCTGGGCCTTAATGAGGATACTCAGGAAAACAGCAATTTCAAATGAAGTCTGTGTAAATATGGTAAAATCTATGGAATAACATTGGTTCCAATTCAAGACAAATATCCTAGCTTTCTCTAAATGCTTCCACAGCCCAAAACTATAGTTACTGGATGTTATTGAAAAAAAATCCCTATGATGGTTACGTGTCAAGTGTAAGGACAAAAAAATACTTAGCCCGACTTCCTTTCTTGGAACAGCAGCAAAAGCCATTTACATTTTCCTAAGAATTAAAAAAAATATAGACATAAGCAGTTAAGTGTTTTGCCAGCCACCCATTTCTTTCTGTCAGAGAGGCAAAACAAGGTCATCTCTTTCCCATCCACATACTGTATCTGGCTTTTGTTGTGTTTATTATCTTTCTGTTTTGTACAAGTGTGTTTTTTCCTTGCTTATGGAACAACTTTGCTTTCACTATTTTGAAGCTTCTCATTTTAATTTTATCTCTCTACAGCTGCCTGATTACAACATTTTGACAAATGAAGGTTTATAGTCAATGTTGAACTGTCTGAGATTAGAGTTGCAAGAGGCTCTACAGAGAAATTGTTAGACAAGGTCATGACTGAACTTCTGTTCAGCATTCCAAATATACAAAGTTCTACAGCAGCTTTCAAAGTTAAGA
Source organism: Myanophis thanlyinensis (assembly GCA_017656035.1). Classification (NCBI taxonomy): domain Eukaryota; kingdom Metazoa; phylum Chordata; class Lepidosauria; order Squamata; family Homalopsidae; genus Myanophis; species Myanophis thanlyinensis. The sequence goes on from JAEANM010024354.1 coordinate 5,309, forward strand.
AGGGTAAGATAACAGGGTGTTATCAAGTCTATTATGCAGAGAAAGGGATTTCCAAATAGTTAGACAAGGCACAGCAGCAGAAGAATAAGCTGACAGAAAAAGTGCTATAGCAGCTAAATTGTCTCAGAAGGTTTTATGGCAGAAGGGCCCGTCTTATACCCAGTATTGTTGATTCAAATCCAGATTACGCTGGACTACCAAAATGTAACATCCTAAACAGAAAATTATTTAAAGTAAAATAATGTAGCATTCTTTATTCCTCTCTTCTTTGATTTTCAATGCAACGTCAGTTATTTGTCTGGAATGGTATAAGCCAGGAGTGGGCAATTATGACCCCTTTATGACTCGTGTACTTCAACTCCCAGAATTCCTGAGCCAGCATTGCTGACTCAGGAATTCTGGGAGTTGAAATCCACGAGTCATAACGGGCCCATAATTGCCCACCCCTGGTATAGGGAAGTGATGGTGAACCTTTTAGACACTAAGTGCCCAAACTGCAAGGCGCGCACGCACATGCACCAGAGACCCAAAGCTGTCCAAAAAGTGCATGCCTAGAACTATAAGATGTGTGCACAGCAGAGACTCTTAGGCTAGCTGGCTAGTGGGAAGCAGGGCATCTCAACACCAGCAGCTCTGCAAGAGGTGAGATCTTTTGCTTCCGTGAACTTCTGTTTCCCTGCAAATGACGGTGAGAAACACCATGGACAGATATGGTGGAACTGAACTGGGGCAACGGTGCGTGTGCCCAAAGAGGGGTGCATGCCACCTCTGGCATACGTGCCATTGGTTTGCCACCACTGGTATAGGGTCTCCAGTTTGAGCAGTGGGTTGGAGTAGAAGACCTCCAAGGTCCCTTCCAACCCTGTTATTCTATGTTTTATATCACTAATGGGATAATTTGGTTTCTGGGATCTCGGTCACTTGATTCTGGCATTAGGGGTTATGGTTGAAGTTAGGCTTGCCTTCTACCTCCCCTGGACCTTTTTCTGATTTTTCAGATTAAATATATTCATACAAATGCAATGACTGGCAGGATAGACAGGAAAAGGACATATAATTTCTAATCCTGTCTTTGCCACTATCTATAATGGGTACACCATTACCACCAAATAAAACTATCCCATTACTATAGGCTTCTATATTATGACACTTCTTTGTCCTATTTAGTGTTTGTATCTTCTCTTTCCCCCTGGAAAAATCTTCACCAATCTGGAAAAGTAGTGCCTTGTCTTTTATATCTCCAATTAAACCCATTTTATTCCAGCAGCTGTTCTTTACCTAGGTACATTCAGTTAGTGTTGATACTATTTTGCAGTTGAAAATGCAGGACACCAAAAGTTAGTGTAACTTTTAGTGGGGAAAGGGAAGGGGAAAGAGAAAGGGGAGGGGAGGAGCAAGAAGAGAAAGGGAGGGAAAGGAAAGGAAAGGTGAAAAAGGAAAGAAAAAACTTCCTGAATGGAAACAGTTTTGACTTATACTCCACAAAGAAACTACTGAAGGAAATCAGTGTTTGGATAAGTGATTTATTAGGTTTGGCAGTTTTCTTTGGCTAGTATATCAAACAGGCATCCATTAGTATTTTAATACAACCAGTAAGTTCTATTCCTGCTGAGTCTGAAGATTTTTCCATAACAATAATATTCACAAAGGAACTGCGTCAACACTTCTGCATTATAATAAACAAAGTCTGCATTTTTGTGAAAATGTCCAAATTACACACAGGGTGGGATATATGTATAAATAAATGTGTTCTAATTTTAACTGACACCAGATTTTGGGTCTGCTAATGGTAGAATAAATATTTAAATGAAAGAGTGAGATTTCCTATTAATTCTATATCTAGTTATAGGCATGAAGAATTCCCAAAGACCCATGCACAACCTGAACTTTTATTTAATAAAATAATGGCCTAACTGGGTTTTTTAAACTATTACTATTACTACTGCTAGATATTTATCCAATTCTAGATAATTACCTACACTTTTACCTAATTTTGATCAGAAGATTAGATTTTAAGTCTTCACTTTTTAGTTTGTTTAATCTGCAGTTGTTAATATCTGGGATACCCACATTTGTAGGCAAAGTCTAGTCTACATCCAGGTTCTTTAGACCATTATGGGAGGGAAAACCCCAAATTCACTGCTACAGCTAATTTAATTCCACAATATTTTTCTACTGAACTTTAAACTCATTTCCTGAAGCTATAAGGCAGACTAGACAGCAGATGAAATAAACTTACATCTCCATCATCTGGCCTTTTTCTCCTCTGGATAAATTATATACTGCATGCAAAATCCATGCTGTGCCACACAGCTGTAGTTGCTTGTACTCTTCAGAGTGTTTATCCATTACTCAAGAATGCTCTGAATATTAAGTTGCTGATCAGTCTTTCTTAAATATGATAGAAAGATTTGGAATATGCTAGCACCGATTTACACTAACTCTTCTTGCATCCGTAGCTTGGCTATTTTCTGAGAATGCTCCTACAGTATACTTTTCAGCTGAATTATTTTTTTCATCATTCTGTGATAGAGGGCCACTTTCCTGAAATGATGTTTTTCTGTACACACAAAATGTACGAAGTCGAATAGCTTTGAAAAAATGCAAGATACTCTGTTAATCAATTTATCAATCAAATCAAATCAAATTTTATTCATCACATGCACAGACATACTGTACATAATACGAAATGCAGTGAAATGTGTATGTGACCACTCACAAGGTAGTAGGGCATGGGGATAGTATGGACAGGAAGGGAGAATGATTGGGTGTGGTTGAGAGAGGTAGATTAGGAATTCTTATAGTCCTGGGTTTGTTGTGGTTTGGTTTAGGGTCCGTATTGCCTGTGAGAAGTAGCTCCTCCTTAGTCTCTCTGTGTTGGCTTTCAGGGTGTGGAGGCGTCTTCCTGATCGCATCATGGTGAACAGTCTATTATTGGGGTGGCTGAGGTCCTTCATTATTTTCCTGGCTGTAGTTTGGCATCATCTGTTGTAGATGGAGTGCAGTTCAGGAACCGTGCTGTCTTTATATCAAATGTCCCATCGAAACTTGTATGAAATGTGTCAAAAAGGTGCAAGCCTCTTATTCGCCCTAGTATATGGTAGAAAGGAAATTTCTCTTCATAGGCTGCCCATTTTATCTTTCCATTCATTTCTTTGAAGCCGGAAAGCATTGGGCATGTTCACCTGCTGTTAGTTAAGGAATGCAGGTAGTCTTCGACTTACAACAATTCCTTTAGTGACTGTTCGAAGTTACAACCACACTGAAAAAAAATGATTTATGACTATTTTTCATATTTACAACCATTGCAGCAACCCCATGGTCATGTAAACAAAATTTGGATGCTTGGCAACTGGTTCATATAGATGACAGCTGCAGCGTCCTGGGGTCTTATGAACAGCGTTTGAGAACTTCTGACAATGGAGAAGCTGTTCATAAGACCCCAGGACACTGCACTTCACTTCACATCTGTGACTAGAAAGGTCCTAAAATAGGACAAAACTCAGTTAACAAATGTTTCATTTAGCAACATAAATTTTGGGCTCAATTGTGGTTGTAAGTCGAGGACCTCCTGTATGCACCTGCGGTTTTCAGAGACAGACTGGTAATTCAATAAAGGCAAATATGAAGAAAATAGTATGAAACACACATTACCCTACTGTGATCTGCTTTCTGCAATAGTGTGGTTTGGTTTTGGGTTAGTATGTTGCAGGAACTCAAAACATTTGGCACATTTGTCTATGGAGATTCTCAGTCATCCAGGTCATGGTTGTCCCAAAGGTGCTTTTTCAAGAGGCAACTGGCCTTTCTGGTTTTTATTGAAGACGTTTCGCTTTTCATCCAAAAAGCTTCTTTGGCTCACCATTCAGTCAGAGCTGAAGAAGCTTCTTGGATGAAAAGCGAAATGTCTTCAAAGAAAAAACAGAAAGTCCAGTTGCCTCTTGAAAAAGCACCTTTGGGACACTTGGTACATTTACAGAATAAAATAAGCCTAACTTCCTAGTTGCTGCAGCAGATGGCTAAAGACCTCCACTTTGCTGCTATTTCTGCAACAGGTGCCCCAACCACAAGTGGAATTTTTTGTTTTGATTGATAAGGTTATTTTGTGTGTGTGTGTGGGTGGGAAAACAGCTAGTAAAGGAATGATAACACTTCTCTTGTGAGATAGGGCTGAATTTTTCTCTTCTGCTTTGTTGTTCCTATCTCAGATGCACTTAGCTAAATATCTATGGTAGGATAAAGGAAAAAGAAAGAAAAAATGGAGTATCAGAGGGACACTGCCCTACTTGGCAGCTATTTCTGCCTTTCCTGCTTAAGAATGCCATATAGTGAGTTGTGTGAACCAGTTTATTCTAGTTTTAAAATGGTAAATGGGTCAATGCAATGTGTAAATCAAGACAACTGTGACTAATTTAATAAACCATGGTTGGTTTAATAATGTAAAATAATTACTTAGCAGTATTAACCCAGTTATTTTTGTTTATAAGGTGAAATGAGATTTAAATTTGCTGCAGAATTTGTATTATTGCATATAACTATGTATTGCAATACACTTAAAGAAGTGTTGCAATATACTTAATATATTATTTTAAAGACAACAATATTGAGGGAAGTTTTGAATTAAAATTGGAGTTGTGGGACTAACTAAAATGTTTGTCCTAAGAAAAAAAAAATCAACCTTCCCTAATTCACAATTTTTAAAAGGATAGAAAGACCTTTTTTTATCTTTCTCCAGAGGTGAAGATGCTTCTTGCAGGAGAAGTGAAACTTTTTCAAAGTAAAAAAAATCAAAGTCCAGTTGCCTTTTGGTAAAAGCACCTTTAGGACAATCAAGGTATGGATGATTGAGAATCTTTACTGACATCTGTCTCCAGAATTTGATTAACAATTTGAAAAAGTCATTACTGTGTCTAATACAGACTTCTTTTTTTGTATTTTGTAAACAGGTTCTGAATTGTTTTAATCAACAGAACAAATCTGTCACATCTTTTAATGACAATAATGAAAAAGATTGCTTATTTTAAACTACTTTAATACCTATAGAAGGGAATATTTGTATTTTAGGATCGAACTGTGGGATCTCTGAAATTGGTTGTTTTCTTGCAGACGTTTAATTACCAAATTGGGTAACATCATCAGTTCTAGTAGAGAGTGGGGTTTGCTCTTGTTTTTTATAGTGACTTATTCTGTCAGAGTTTGTGGGAGTGGTTTTGGTGGCTGAAACCAAGCCCATTGTTTACTAGCACTGATGATGCTAACTACTTTGATAATAAAACTTCTGCAAGACTGTAACTATTCTGAACTCATTACAAACTAGGATGCAAATGCAGCGGAAGATTAATTCACCAGGACAAGGACATGTTTAACTCTGCTTTGTTGATCTTATGTTTCATAAAATCTTTTTTTGTTTGTTTGTTTCTTCCTCCAATTGAGACTTCCGTTTCATTGTTATGCCATTATTTATTATTTTGTCTGTTGATTACAAAGCTGTTTCCCCTCATCCTCTCTATCAGTCTCTATTTCTCAAAAGATCTCCTGCACTGAAGCAGAAGGAACAGACTATAATTGGCTATAGGCTAAACTAAGGAGAAATATCCTGACAATGAGCACACTTAATCAGTGAATGCCTTGCCTTCAGAAGTTGTGACTGCTCCATCACTAGAAGTTTTCAAGAAGAGACTGGATAGCCATTTGTCCAGAATGTTATACAGTCTTGTTTGAGCAGGGGGTTGGACTAGAAGACCTCCAAGGTCCCTTCCATCTCTATGTGCCAAGTCTGCATTACTAGTATTCTTCTCATCATTCCATCACCCATCCCCTCCCACTATGACTATAACTTGTTGCTTGTATCCTTACAATTTATAC
>JAEANM010024355.1:0-11172 GCA_017656035.1 Myanophis thanlyinensis
TCATTCTCCTTAGAGCCTTCCTCACCTCATCCTTTCTAATCTTTGCTACTTCCTGCTCTACAATATTCACCTCTTCCTGTCTTCTTTCCCTCTCAATTTCCTCATTCATCAGTTCCTCAAAATACTCCTTTCATCTTCTCTGCACACTCTCACTTGTCAGCACCTTTCCATCTCTAATCACCCTTATCTGTTGCATATCCTTCCCATCTCTTATCCCTCTGTCTTGCTAATCTGTACAAGTCCTCACTTTCATTTCTAACCTGGCATGCAACTCATTATGTTTTTTGTTTGGCCATTGCCACCTCTCTTCACTCTACGCTGCAATTTTTTGTAATCCTGTCTACTGTCTTCAGTCCTTTCTAAGTCCCACTTCTTTTTAGCTAGCCTCTTCCTCTGGATGCTGTCTTGTACTTCCTCGTTCCACCACCACGTTTCCTTATCTTCTTTCCTCCTTCCAGATGACACACCTAGCACCTTCCTACCTGTCTCCCTGATCACTTCTGCTGTAGTTTCCCAGTCATCTGGGAATTCTTCCTGACCACCCAAAGCCTATCTCAACTTCTGTCTGAATTCCTCACAACATTCTTCCTTTTGCAACTTCCACCACTTGGTCTTCTCTAACTTTCCTCTCCTCTTCGTCCTGACTGTCAGAGTCATCCTACACATTACTTTTTCTTGTCTTTTATTCTAGGATATTCCTTTTATTCCTAGTCTTTTATTCTAGGATATAATTCAATAATTTATACAAGTATTTGTTGCATAGTGGTTACATATTTTTTTATTTTTATCCATGTTAAAATTAGATCAAATTATAATAAGCCTTCTAAGAATTCAAGATGATTAAAAATATCAGTATTAATAACATTTCCAACTTTTATAAACAATTGATAAAGCAAAAGATACAATGTTATTTATTTTACTCCCAATTGTATTCTTTCTACTCAAAAATAAATTTGATGTAGATGACTCCTCCAACAATTTGTAACAAGAATTCCACAATGTGTGGCTAATAAGTTTCATGATACTATTACTATGAATATATTCCACTTCTGAAATTCTTCAGTGCCAAAAAAGTATATACAGGTAGTCCTTGACTTACAACTGCAAGTAATCCCAAAATTTATATTGCTAAGTGAGACAGTTGTTAAGTGAAGTCTGCCCAATACCTTCTTACCACAGTTGTTAAGTGAATAATATAATAGAATGGAATGGAATGGAATAGAATTCTTTATTGGCCAAGTGTGATTGGACACACAAGAAATTTGTCTTCGGTACATATGGTCTCAGTGTACAACAAAGGAAACTGTACATTCGTCAGGAATCACTGTAGTTTTAAAGTTAGCAACGTGCTTATTAAGTGAATCTGATTTCCCCATTGACTTTATTTGTCAGAAGATTGCAAAAGGTGATCACATGACCCCAGGACACTGCACCCATCATAAATCTGAGTCAGTTGCCAACCATCTAAATTTTGATCATGTGAACATGGGGCTGTTGCAACGGTCATAAGTGTGAAAAACAGTCATAAGCCACATAAATCTCATTGGTGTTAATAACTTTGAATGATCACTAAATGAATTGTAAGTTGAGAGCTACCTGTATATATGGAGAACAACACTCACAATTCTCTATATATAGAGACTTGTGAGTTGTTTTCCAGATATAACAGCTGATAAGTCTTGGAACATATTTAAATGGAAAAAATACCAAGCAACCTGTTAAAAATCAATACAATATGAAACAAGGATGGTTCAGTGAGTTTTGTAATTATATAGCCAGAGTTCATTACAGGAAGCTCTCTACATATAACTCTGCCTCCTAAATAAACATAAATTCTAAGTTTCTACCTGAGTTTTGATTTTCTGGACAGTCTCTTTTAAAATGCTCCACAGATCCGCAAATCCGACAAGACCCTCCTATAGAAGCATAAATATATTTCAATAAATAATTGAATTTAATGCAATATATATGAATTGTATTCTGCCATGTACGTTGTAGCAAAGAGGCAACTGGACTTTCTGGTTTTCTTTGAAGACATTTCACTTCTCATCCAAGAAGCTTCTTCAGCTGTGAAGTTCAGAAATGTCTTCAAAGAAAAACCAGAAAGTCCAGTTGCCTCTTGTAAAAGCACCTTTGGAACAACCATGACCTGGATGACTGAGAATCTCCATAGACATGTTAACTGTACTTTATTTTTTTAATGAAGCATAAATGCAATGGGAAAAACTGATTTTTTAAAAATGTATCTGCCAATGAAAATTACAATATATTCTACTTTAAGAGAAAAAGTTTCTAGCCTTTAAATTAACATAAAACTCATAATTAGTAGCAGACTGTAACAGTTGTAGGAAACACTTTCTATAGATTAGAGTCTATCATGTACAGAGACAAGGAAAGGAAAGAAGTTCAGATAAGACAGTAAAATTTATGGCAATTCTATGCCTAACTTGGGCTGGACATTAAGTCAAAGACATTAAGTTTGAATAGGAGCGTCATGCCCACACTTCCAGGTGAAGTTCTGGTGAAGTCTCCATGATTGCAAAAGCCTTTTATTTTTATCTACTTATTTTGATATGCTCTCTCCATGATGTGTCCTCCACCATCACAGACACACAATGTACATAGTAAAGAAAAGCAAGTTAATTTTAAGATGTGTTTTATTGTATTTGAATTTGAATAACAGAGTTGGAAGGGACTAGAGTCTTCTAGTCCAACTCCCTGCTTAGGCAGGAAATCCTACACTATTTCAGACAAATAGTTATCCAATCTCTTCTTAAAAACTTCCAGTGTTGGAGCATTTACAACTTCTGGAGGCAAGTTGTTCCACTGATTAATTGTTTTAAATTTAATCCAGCCCATTCTTTTTAAGAAAGGAAGTGCAAATTAAACTGTTTGCTGTATTTATCCTATTTAAATTCTGAAAAATTCCTGACATTCTAAAGATATAAGTTAAACAATCATCCCAGGATTGCTTTGTCAATTACTTTTCTAATACCCATTCCTGGGAAATCTATGTAATATAAACATAATGTACTACTGAAAGTTTACTAAAATTATTTACCCTTGTATTGTCTTTACTGTGCAGTAACTTGTCAGACATGTTTGGTGCATGTTATTTAAATATATGGTAAAAGATACACTAAGTAAGCACAGTAAGATAATATTCAGATGTGAACCTCTAACTGTCCAACTATAAAGATAATTTCAAAACATTTCCTATTGCTGCAGATTAGAAGATTTTAATCTGAAAAGGTAAATAAAACCTATATATGTTCTAATCTTCAAAGAAAATACTATGGTTTTTTTTTGGAATAGATCACTGGATGTTGCTTCTGTGTAAAATAATGGTGTGAAGTTTTTTTGCAGAATTTTTCAAAAGAGAATTTGCAGAATTTATCAAAAGTGATATATACAAAGTATTCCTTTATAAAGCAATTGCATTCACTCCAGTTGTCAAGATAAGAAAAATATTCTGAAGCATGTCAACAATCTTTTTTTTTTTTAAATGGGATTTCAAAAAAAAAAATGGCCTTACCTTCAGCATAAAGTCCTTTAGGATTATCAGGACATGACCTTGAGAGATGGCCCATTTCCCCACAAATAAAGCATTTTGCATATGGAAATTCCCCTGAAAGAAATTCATATGGTTTGTGTCATGAAGGAAATAAATCAAGGTTTTGTAAATCATCATAATCATAAAATGGAATATTTAAATCAATATTATCCTCATAATTGGTGACATTTATCATGCTGAGAACCATAGTTATCACACATACCAAGAGCTGGATCTATTTTTGCTTTGCATTTGTTAATTTCATGTTCAGTAGAGCCACATCGGTAGCAAATTCCGGTTCCCATGTCTTGGCTTTCAAGGACAGCTAGACAATCTGCAACCCCATGGCCTGGTTTTCGACAGTGGAAGCATACCTTTGATAGTACAAGGAGTATTTACAATTAGAAGCCACACACACATATAATCAGATAACCTCTGAATCAGAGAAAGGGTTTTTTTTCCAGAAGACTTCATCTTCACAGCACTGCCTGAATCCATTACTGTTCATTCCTACACTAATTACATTTGCATTTTATTAAAAAAATTCTACTTGTAATTTAATCCTTACTCTGAAATTAAGATTTTTGGAAGTGAAAAGCTATTCATCTTACCTGATCATATAATTAACAACATATAATTCAACAATGTTTGCAAGAAAAACATCCTACAATCATATATATATTTGAATAGAATGCTAAAATTTCCAGAATACATTTATCTAATGCTGCATTTATCTAAGACTAAAAGCAAAATTGTATTATATAGTAATGAGTGGGCAAGAACAAAAAATAACATTGACTGCATGTTATTTAAATGTCATTAAAATTAAATAAATTTAATGTGATCAATTTATTTAAAATTTTGCCCTTACATTAAAAATTAGAATCTGGTAATAGCTTGTGGAAATCTTTAGAGCAGGGGTGTCAAACTCAATTTAAGGGCCGCACCAGGATTGTGTTTAACCTTGGGAGCGGGGGAGGGCGTGGCCAAGTTGAGCATGGCCAATTCAACATTACTCATATCGGGAGCACCTTTGGTGACCTGATTGCCAGTGAAAACAGAGCTTGGGAGGGCTGCCCTCCCAAGCTCCATTTTCACTGGCAGAGGGTTGCAGGAGGCAATAGCAGCCAAAAACGGAGCTTGAGGGAGCTGCATACGGCCCTCCCGAGCTCAGTTTTCACTGGCAGAGGCACCACAGGCCGGTCCTTCATTGTTTCCAGAGCAGCCCCATGGGCCAGATCTAAGCACCCCGCAGGCCGCATCTAGCCTTGAGTTTGACACACATTTTAGCGGCTGCAGCTAAGATTTTAATAAATTTCATACACTAATATATACATAGTATATCTCTGGTTTAACTCATTTCTGTATAGGAACTTTCTTACGACCATCTGCTGTGAGTTTCTTACAGAACATAGAAACTGCATATTAAATAAAGTGAATATATCAATGCATCATTGAAGAAATCAACCCGAGTTCTCACTTAAGACACAGATGACCAGGCTCAAATTAGCTTACTTTGTACACATTATGCAAAGATTCCGCTCCCTGGAAAAGGCTAATGCTGAGAAAGGTGATAGGAAAAAAATGACAATCATCAGCGGGTGGGATGACTTGGTTAGTGATGATGGGTCAAAGTTAGGTAAAGATTAGGTACAGATTTTCTGTATGTAGTCACTAAGAGTCAACACCAACTTGATGACATGCAGTCAACAATCAATACTGAACAATTTTTTTTTCTTTCTAGTACTGCTCCATCTTCTGGCACTTTGTCTGGCTCTCATGTATGAAACAAAAAATAAAAGCGAGACTGGTTAAGCAAAGTTATTGTCAGGCTACAGCAATTTATTTTTATCAATCATAAAATATTTTGCTAGGTAGACTGGGACACAATTGTTCATGCCTGAAACTAGGCTGAATTTATCATTTTGTTCTTTCTTGACTTTCTAGTAGAAAATGTAAAATCAGCTTAGAGATTAAGTGTCAAATTAACAATTTTATCTGTGAATTGTTCAGAGCAGGTTATTTTTCCGAAACAACACGTAATATTCTTGATAAATATCCAACTGGGGAAAAAAACCAGTAAATCGCTTATTTTTATTAAATCTCCCTTTACTGCAGTCCCTGTTTGCACTTTAAGAAAATAAAGTATTTAACAGTGAAAAAAGAAAAGAAAAACAAGAGAATAACTTACCATTATATTCTTCTTAATTTCCTGGCGTTTCACTCTCCTCTGTTCCCGCCGCTTGTCCTTTTTCAAAGCTGTTGTTATTTCTTCCTCTGCCTGATGACTATTGATCAGCTGGCCATTGTGTAACACCTGTGAGTTCTGTTTTAAATATTCCATAAAGCCATTGACATCTTCATTCAGGTAGTCTTTTTTCTTCTTATTTTTCTTTTTCACTTGGTGGTTCTTTAAAGAAAGTCTATCTGAAGAGTTCTGCTTTGTATTTGTTTGTACAGTTCCAGAAGCCCCATTTTTGAGATCATCCCATGGTGTTGCATCTAGGGCCTTCTTGTTATGTGTGACCCTTGCTCGAGCCCATCTTGTCATGGCTTCATCCAAATCTTCCTACAAAATCCACATTTACTGCCATTGATAAATTCAATCTGATTATAATAGTCATAATTCATAGTTCATAGTCATAAAAATATCAGGTTATGAAAATCATGATTTACTGATTACATGATTTATTTCTTCCTTCAAAAACTTACACTAGCAAAAGAAGGCAGGCTATTCTATAATGCTTCCTGATTATCTGTTTTTAATTTACACAGGAATTTTGACATAGCATCTCAACATTTAATCAATGAGGTGACAATCGTCTGATCACTGTATGAGGAAAGTGAAAGAAATTGTGAGCCAATAGCAGGAAGAGCTTCTAACACTTAATTATAGAATTACTAAGACATCACAAATTTTAATGTACATTTCATTCCAAAAGTAACAAAAATGTAGTAGATGCTTTGTAGAGCATGATGCTCATGAGGAGCCATAGCTTTCTAAATGGTATAGATCGGTGGTGGTAAACCTTTTACTTGCAGAGTGCCGAAAAGTACACGCTTTCCACGTGCCATCCACACTTGCGTGTGGCTCCTCCATGTGCGCTGCATGGGCAACCACACCATCTACCCATGCATGCAGCTTTTGCATGTGCAATGCACATGTGCTGCACACAGGCATTTACGCATACATGAGCAATCACATGTGCATGCGCAGGAGAGCTCCAAAGACCAGCTGGATTTCCTGTTGCAATCGCACATATGCACAGCGGAGGCCTAAAGACCAGCTGGGTCTCTGCAATTGCACGTGCATGCTCAGCTGGAGATAAGTTGGCCGACAGCTTGTGTGCCCAGCAAGGTGGCTCTGCGTGCCACCTGTGGCACCCGTGTCATACGTTCGCCATCACGGGTATAGACTGCAGGTCTCCAGGCTTCTTGTTATGGAAAATGTTGGAAAAATACTTTGGTTTATGTAAGCAACTCTACATATATTACAGCAGGTATGTGGACTTTCCATTCCACCAACAAATACTTTGTGCTTTTTAGCATGCACATATGTAGTATAACAAACTGAAGAAAGGACTCACAATCACAGTTTGGAACCAGTTATGTCTCGGATAATAAAAACTGTTAAGGCACTCAACTCACCCCCAAAGGAGCCGTTGAAGATCAGAGCACTCTGTCCTCTTCTCAGATGACCATCCTGCCTGACCAAACACACCAACAAACCATGTGAGATTTGTTGGACTCTAATTAAGATAATAGCCCTTAGGACAAAATAAGATTAAGTAGTAGACCTGCAGGTAGCAACCACAAATACTAGGGCAGTAAGTATACAATCAATAACACAGAAAAATACAGTGAATATTGATAACACTATAGGAAATTACCCTTTAGGTTACTTAGGTTTAGTGTACTAATCCCTCTAAGTCTAAAGGACTTAACTGAGGCGTAATCCCTGCCTATCTACTGGTCAGTGGTTAGGTGGCTTCTAATGTACGGGCCTCTCTCCGGTAGAAGACATAAGTAGGTTTTGAGGTCAAAATGTTTCAAGGTCAAATAGCCAATCCTACTGACTTCCTCCTGGACGAAGAGTCTGCAGACTTGGTGGGGCCCATCTCTCTAACCAGAGGTGATAAATCAGGAAATTGCAGCTGGATCAGGAATACATTTAGGACTGTTGCCTCTTATGGCGGCAGGAATGCAGTCTACAGCCCAAGATGCAGTTGTCTCTAAAAACAACAGTGTATCTCTCTCTGAAGGTGTCCATGGTATAAACAGTGTGACCCGCTGCTTCCCTACTCCATGTGAGTCACATTTTCCGCCAATAGGCCTTTTTCTTCCAGTTCCTCCCCCCACCCTCTTCCTGTTCTCAGTTCAAGGACCAGATTCCAGCCAATCAAGGGAGTACTATCTGATTGGCTTATTAGAGATCACCTGTTTCCAGAAATAAGCAAAGTTTTTATCAGTATGGAAGTACCTGAGTAGCTCAGGGAAAAAAAGAAACACCACCACCAGCTGCTCTGGCTTTTCTTGTTCTTGGTAATGTCCAATGTCCTCTGCCATTAGTTTCTTCCCAAAAGGAAAACAAGGAATTTTTCCTCATGGGAACAGTTCAAGTATTAAAAAAAACAGAATCCATATCAAAGAAAGAATGATTAATCCTAAAACGTAGTCCACAAACTGGTCAGACTTGAACTTGTGAGTAAAGGAATATTTCCCTTAACAACATACACTCTTTTTTTTGGAAGAAATGGTACTTTTACTTAATGATTGCTGCTCCATATTTAACCATAATATTCACCAAGCTAATACAGTACTTAACTAGTAAATTATAAGCATCCCTGCAGGGAGAACTATTGCTTGTGTGCTTCTTTTTCATAATGGCACATGTTCAATTTTGCAACTGTATCACCAAGTGAGAAAAGAAATAGAGGATCGTTTATTCTAAACATCTAAAAATTCCTCTGAAAATAGTTAAAACCTTGTAAGTCAGACTTGAGCAGTTTGTTGCCTTACAAATGCTGGATTCAACTCCCATCATCCTATATTATTAATCATATACCCTAAGTAGGGCTGAAGGGACTTGACATGCATGACACCTGGAGGTCCACGTACTGCCCTAAGCAAAGGAGCTTTTTTTTTTTTTCAAATAAAAGTTGCAATCTGCCATTCAGTGACTATTGGGAGCTCCAAAAAAGCTGCACAAAAAAACAACACCTCCAAACCAAAACACATCGAAACTGAATTAAAACCAAAGAAATAAAATTCAGTTAATATATTAACTACCAAGCGCAACACTTTAAAAAGAAAACTTATAGGTGCAAATGTTCACGAAGGACAGAGTTGTGAACTCCATTCTGGCACCAACACGTTTTTGAGGTGAGAAATGACATGTCTTCCTGAAATCTGGTGTACTCCAGATGTGCTCTATGAAAATTCTCCAAACTTCCAGTCAGGACCTGAATTCTGAATGGGACTTCTGGGAGTCCCAACACATCTGGTGAGTCTCTCCGGTTGGAAAGACTAACATGTGGTCAGAGGCTACTGGCTCTTGTCCCGAGAACATAACAGTCGCTCTAAGGCAGCGTTTCTCAACCTTGGCGTCTTTAAGATGTTTGGACTTCAACTCCCAGAATTCCCCAGCCAGCTCCCTTCCTTTGAATTCTGGGAGTTGAAGTCCAAACATCTTAAAGACGCCAAGGTTGAGAAACACTGCTCTAAGGGCTTTCACAGCAAAGATTTTCACAGCCTACCTAACGATACCGATGAAATGATCGGCTCACAGCTCAAACTTTCCAGGGAAGCCGATGAGCGTCAGCGGAGCTTTTCAAAACTCGTTCGCGGCACTTCCCAGAACTTAGGTTGATCCAGATTACAGGAGCAACTCCACCTTACCTCCCGCCCAGCGTATCTGACTGTCCGGAAGGTCTTTGACGTACCACGCAGTTGCGCACCGAGAACAGAAAGTGCGGAGAGCAATGCGACAAAACGCCTCCAGAACATTCGAAAACTACAGCCTGTAAAGGAAAGAGCGGCCGGGAAAAAAAAAAAAAGTCTACATTTGGGCTTCGCTCTTCCGGGAGGCGAATGAGGCAGCACTTTTATGACGTTGCAAGGGCGGAGTCAAAGGGACTTAAGGCGTGGTTAATGCGTAAACAATATATCCTAGGGATGGGGGAGCAGGGATCTGGTTTCCTAGATCTACCGACTTCTGTCGGTTCATGTTTACAAATATTGTACCATATGCTGACATTTATACAGTTATTCTGATGAAGGATCGATACCTGTGTTTTTTGCGCGGATACAGACAGTTGACGTGGGCTTGTTTCCGAGGAAAATAAAATGTTAGTTGATCAAATGAATAAAACGTTCTCGTCTTTCTATGAAAACATAAATTATGCCTACTTTTAACCTATCCGAACTGTGCATTTTACCTTAATTCTAGCTGTCCGTGACTCATAAAACTGAAAATTAGTTTCACAATGGATTTGGATTATCATGGAGAAAATGTAAGTGGTCGCTTAGAGAGGACGATGACTTCATGGCACGTAATCAATTTGCATGTGGTTTATAATGACATGGTTTGATTGATATTAACTACGGAGGAAAGGGCTGGAATAGATGGTTAAATTTTTGAAATTAAATTTGCTAAACAAAATCTCCCCCCTCCCCCCCTCTTCAGTTACTCCCATATTAAATTAAGGTTAGGAGCAAGTATGAATTGGAGTATATTGTATCATTAACTGCATTTCTAAAACTTTGAGAATAGTTTTTATACCTCAAAAGTTTTTCAGAAGAGTGAGAATGGTTCATCTTTTCCCCAATATACAACCTTATGTAAAATACCTGTTTTTGGTCAGAACCTTTTAGCAAGTTATTTTCTCTCCTGTCCTGGTTTACCAGGAATGTTGTGGACTTTGATCTGACCCACTTTGTCTATGGCTTTTTACATATAAAACCATCTACTTGTTTTTTAAGTGACTGTCAATAAAGATTTTTTGTTAGATTACATACTAATTTTCATTCAGGAACTCAGTTTGGAGCTCTTCTTTCTCCATCCTCCCATCAATAATTATGTGAAATGAACTGGGCTGCAAGAGTTTGGTTAGAAAGCTAGTGACTGAATGGACCAGACCCTGAGTCATCCTGTGGCAGTCCAGCACTTTAACCACCATATTATATTACAGTGGTTCTCAAGAATGACCTTTCATATAAAATCATATTTCCTCATTATCTTCATATGCAGTTGTTTCTTCTTGAATATAAGTTGTGAGGTAATCAATTGTAAATTGAGGAATAAGTTAATTTCAAGCAAAAAAATAGCAGTGTTACGTGCCTACAGAAAAACTTAGACCTTATCAAAGGTGTTACAGTTTCTAAATCATGGGAAGTAATAGTTTCTCTGACTAAGTCACCCTAATCCTAACCTCCATCTCATGTACTGTGTTATCAAACACTATCTCTTTAAGAATCTAGACCAGGGGTGGGCAAACTTTTTGACTCGCGGGCCACAATGGTTTCTAAAATTTGACAGAGGTACCGGGCCAGAATAGGAGAATGGTGTGTTTGTGTGAACTAATATAAATTAAATGTAAAAACCATTACATGAAAAGATT
>JAEANM010024356.1:0-11172 GCA_017656035.1 Myanophis thanlyinensis
CTCTCTCATCTTTTTAAGTGGGAGAAATTGCACAATTGGTGGCTGACTAAATACTTTTTTGCCCCACTGTACTTAGGTTACATCATTGTTTCAGGAATTAGGAAACTTGCACCAAGCCACGTACAAACCATACTAAGCATGAAGCCGCCTCACACAAAACAGCAAGTGTGAGCCCTCTTAGGGGTGCTGGGCTTCTGCCACCCATGGATTCCCTGATTTGGAGAACTAACCAAATGACTAATACAATTAACAGGAAAAGACATGCCCAATCCCATTGAATGGTCAAAAACACTGGCTCAAACAATTAAAACAATAAAAGAAACCTTAGCATCTTCCCCAGCACTTGGTCTCCCCAATTATGGAAAGCCTTTTACCCTGTTTATTCACAAAAAATCAGGCATTGCTTCAGGCATCTTAACACCACCGTTTGGACACACACATTGACCAGTATGATATTATTTGGTAACCCTAGACCCAGTAGCTAAGGGGACAATTCTGTACTTAAGAGCCATAGCAGCCACTGTAGAAATAGTTAAAAGGTCTAAGGATTTGGTACTTGGACAACTTCTAACTTTAAAGGTCCCTCACTAGGTTTCTGTAATCCTTTTAAAATCCCAGACTCAAGCCTTCACTCAGCAATGCCTGGCTCGATATGAGGCTGAATTATTTACATCATCACATTCGAGAGATGCACCACCTTAAATCCAGCCATAGTACTTCCATCAGAGCAGACCAGAGAAAGTTGTTATGACTACCTCCACTTAGTCCACGATGCCAAAATCTCCCAACCTGATCTGACAGATACCCCACTGCAAAACCCAGACCTAGAACTCTTTACCAAAGGCTCTTCATACATACATGCAGGCAAGAGAATAACTGGGGCTGCTGTAGTCTCTCTGTGTAATGTAGTGGGTCGAATAAGAGGAGCCAGACCAACAATGAACCAGTAATGCTTTATTAAAGGCTCTGATGAACTAACAAGGGGCTGCAGGCAGACAGCTCTCTTTTATAGAGAGCTGTCAGCCTGCAGCCAATCAAATCACAGGGTTTTCCCGTGCTGGGAAAACATTAGGTAATGCAAGAGTTCTGTGCATGCATGGACACAGCACCCCTCCCCACCCAGCTGGCACCAACAGTCCATGTGGTGGATCTGGCATGCATATTCATTTAAATAAGCAGGCCACATACACTCTTTCTCTGATCTGCACAGCCTGGTCTTATTCTTGCTGCGTGTTCATCGGGAGTGGTCGCCTCTGGATTAATCTCCTGTCTTTGTTCTCCTGTGGCTGTTGTGCCTCTGTGGCAGGTGCAGCCTCCAGTCTCTGGGTGATGGCCCCAGGTAGGATGACTGATGTTTCTTCTCCACTGTCTCCTGTGGCCTCTGTTGATTTGCGTCCGGGGCTGTCAGCATCTTTTTGTTCTCCCTCCATTGAATTCTCCTTCCTTTTTGTTCTCCCTCCATTGAATTCTATCTGAAGCTGCTTGTTTGCTCTTTGCTTCTCGGCTGGCTCTCCCTCACCCCTCGGTCCATGTCAATCGGTTCAAACCTGTGTCTGAGTTGGTTGATATGTCTTCGCCACTCTCTTCTGTCTGCTAGGGTGAGTTCGTATGACTGGGGACCTATGGTTCTGATGATGGTGCCTGGGAGCCAGTAGGGGTCACCAGCATAGTTCCTGGCAAAGACTGTATCCCTTTCTTTGAATGTTCTGAGGCTTGGCTCTGTGTCATTGTGGTGGTTGTCAAGTTGGTCCGGATGTAGCCTGTTGAGCCCTATCCTCAGTTTTTGACCCATTAAAAGCTCCGCGGGGCTCCTGTCTGTAGATTTTGCCAGTATGGTGTGTTGTGTGAGGAGAAATCGGTTGATTTTCTCCTGCAGGTCTCCCGGTCCCATTTTCTTAAGGGCCTTTTTTGTGGTTCTTATGGCCCGTTCAGCCATTCCATTCCTGGAAGGATGAAATGACGCTGAGAGTGCATGCCAGATCCCTTGGCTGGCCAGGTATTTCTTGAAATGGGCCACTGTGAATTGCAGTCCATTGTCAGAGACGAGGACATCCAGCAGGCCATGGGTGGCGAACAGTCATTTGAGGCAGGCAATGACTGCTTCAGTTGTTGTTGCTGTCATCTTCTGGACATCTATCCATTTTGAATAGGCATCCGTGATAATTAGGAGCATGTAGCCTTGCAGGGGTCCAGCAAAGTCAACGTGGAGCCATGACCACGGCCTCTTGGGGTTGTCTCATTGTGTGGGATGGGCTGCTGGTGGGGCGGGGTGGGATGCTTGGCAAGGCTGACAGAGTTTGACCCATCATTTGATGTCTTCGTCAATTTCTGGACACTATATATAGCTCCGCGCCAGCACCTTCATGCGGACAATTCCTAGGAGAGCTTTCTGGATGTGTTGCTGTAGGCATTTAGGAATGATTACTCTGTTGCCCCATAGTAGACATTGGGTTGAAATCTCATGCTGTTGGGTTGCAAACTTTTTAAATTCCATGCTAGGAGTTTTGTCCGGCCAGCCCTGGCAGACCCATCTATGGATTGCCAATAGTGTCTTATTGGCTCTGGTCTTCCTAGCAATGTCTGCCACTGTCAATAGGTTTTCTGATAGACTCTTGACCATGAGAACTTGTGAAGCCGGGGCTGGGTCTTCAATGCGTATTTGGAGTGGGCATCTGCTCAAGGCATCTGCATGAGTGATGGTTGTCCTGTAGACTAGTTTGTAGCTGTAGGAGGCTAAGAACTCTGTCCATCTTGTCATGTGTAGTGATAGGACTTGTGGGGGGTTGCTGGTCACCTGCAATGATTCCTAATAGGGGCTTGTGGTCCATCACTAGTTGGAACTTCCTGCTGTAGAGGTATTCGTGAAATCTTTTGATTCCTGCTATGGCTGCCAGTGCTTCTTTGTCAAGCTGGCTGTAGTTCCTTTCCTCAGGTGACATGGTGCGGGAGAAAAACACAATTGGGGCTTCCCTATGACAGGGAGGGAGAGAGGGTGCCCAGATGATTTCATGGAGAGTGCTGTGTCTGCACATGCATAGAACTCTTGCATTACCTAATGTTTTCCCAGCACGGGAAAACCCTGTGATTTGATTGGCTGCAGGCTGACAGCTCTCTATAAAAGAGAGCTGTCTGCCTACACCCCCTTGTTAGTTGATCAGAGCCTTTAATAAAGCATTACTGGTTCATTGTTGGTCTGGCTCCTCTTATTCTACCCACTATATTACACTGGTGATGAAGGTGGGATCCTAAGAGCAGACCGGGCAAAATCGCTAACCAAGCCGTGGCAAGGAAAAAAAACCCTGCAAAATGGATGATATGGCTTCAGTGGCTCCATCCCTCATGTTTGCTCCCTACAACCCTAGGAGAGAAACATGGAGTGCATTTCTGGAGAGATTTGAATTCTTCCTAGATGGCAGCAACCTCGAGGACCTTCCTGAGAAGAAGAAACAGTCCATCTTCTTGAACTATTGCGGATCAGATGTCTTTGCAATGGCAATTGCCCTCAAGGCACCACAGACACTCAAGGAAGTTGCATGGTCGACCCTGATGGCGAAGCTACAAGGCCATTATGCCCCCCAACTGTCTGAGATGTCCTGGCAGCATGCCTTCTATGAAAGGAACCAGGAAGAAGGTGAATCCATCTACGACTACATCGCAACCCTGAGAAAAGCCGCCATCCAGTGCGACTTCGCAGACTTGGACCGAATGCTAGGTGACAGACTTGTGTGCAGGTTGAAGGATGACAAGCTTAAGAGAAGACTGATGGCAAGAAGCACCATCATGCTTCAAATCACCATTGACGAAGCCACCACAGCAGAGGTGGTGTACAAGCCCCTGGAGTAGAAGAAAACATCTACCATCCATCAAGCAACCTGCAAAGACGACGATGGCTCAGACTCAGCAGAAGATGGCAAGGTCCACTAGGTCAAGTCTATGAGGGGACCCAAGATGGCCACTGAGGGTCGCAGCACCACATGTGGGGGCTGTGGCGGGAATCATGCCAGCCAACAATGCAAATACCTGGCTGCAATCTGCAGAAGGTGCAATAAAAACCTAGTACTATCGGTTGGGGATTTTAATTGGTTTTAATTACTTTTAAATGTGTAATTTTTTAAATTGTTTAAAATTTTTAAATTTATAATCAGTTTATTTGGCCATTAATTTAATTAATTTTAATTGTGTTTTAAATTGTTATATATTCATGTCTTTTTAGTTGGCTGTACACCACTCCGAGTCCTTTGGGAGAGGGGGCGGTATAGAAATCTTGATAATAAATAAATAAATAAATAAATAAATTTAAAAAAAAAAAGGCACAGAATGGGACAACTCACCATGGCCAACTCGCTGCAGAATAACTTGCGGCAGGACAATTTAACAATTCTATGAAATTATTTCAGATAATTAAAAAATATTTTAATTTTTGCCATTCACATTTCATTCTGGCTTTCCTTTTGCACCCTTTCTTTAATGATTCTATTCCACCATTTCTTTCGTATTAGTGTAATTCTTGTCCCACAGCAAGTTGTCCTGCGCTGAGTTGGCCATGGTGAGTTGTCACAGACCTGAAAAGGCAGGCCCCATTGACCAAAGCTTTTTAGCTGACAGGGCCCAGAAGAGCCTTTTTCTGCCATAGTGCCTGCATTTTGAATGACATACCACCACCACCCAAAAGATGCGATCCACGCCCTCCCTTCTGGCTTGCCAAAAGGCCCTGAAGACCTGGCTCTCCCGATTGATCCCTAATGGGGATGAACCACTTGGAGGTGGCCATTGGATTAAGAGAAGGTCCCATCTCTCCCCATGTACTTCGTGCTGCCTTCCTTCCTCGCCTTTCAATTGTATATTTGATTATTATTTATTGTTTTAATGTTTACCGTTTTATGTTTATAAGCCTCCCTGAGTCACACTGAGTCAACACGGCAGCACACACAAATCTAATCAACAAAACGTTTTGTTACCAATAAAGGAGAATATCTGTAGCTCAGGGTTGAAGTATGTGTGTGTGTGTGTGTTTGTTTTCCTTGCTCCTCTCTTGATCTTGCTTGTTTTCTTGCAGACGTTTGGTGACCCTAAGCAGGGAACCTCATCAGTGCAAGCGGTGTGCTGTTTGCTGTCAGTTTACATTGTATACAATTTTGTTGTTAGTTAGCGCCTACAAACATCACATTATCACCATTTCAGTGTTTATTTATTTCCAGGAAGAACAGAAAGACGGGGGAGGAAGAACCGACCCAAAGGAATAACGCGCGCCCCCCTCCTCTTTTATTTATTATGACAGTTGTATGTTGTGACAGATTGGTGGTCATTTCTTTCCCAAACGGCCACCCGCCATAAAAAGGGCTCGGTTCCTTCTCTCTTTCTCTCTGTTGAACTACAATTCCCAGCATCCCTCATCACAGGCTGCGTTGCTCCAGCTGTTAAAAGGCGTGGTAGTTCAACCGCATCTGAAGGATGGGCACGTTTTGGCGACTGAGAGGAGCAGAAGTTGGTGAGAGGACCAACACCCCTCGCCATTTCCCCTTTTGGGATCAGGGGCATCTCCCAAGAGCGGCTTCCACAGTCTTATTATGTAGGCCGAAACCTACAATGCCCATAACCCACCGCGAAAAGTGAGGCTACGGGAAGTTGTTCACATAACTTCCGGCTCCCGTAACCCTGATTACTCGGGGCCGTGGTAGTCACACGTTAAACGCTTCTTATACAAGGCGGCCTTCCCATCGATACACAAACGCCGCTCTCCTAAAGGAAGTGAGGGGGGGAGGGAGAGAGAGAGGGAGGAAAAAAAAAAAAAGGGAAGCATTACCCACAAGGCTTTGCTGCTGTCCGGGTTCGCTTCCCTCGGCCGTTTCCGGTTCCTCACCTCCTCGGCCTCTTTGCCGCAGCTATAGCAACCCGAACCGTCTTCATTTCTTCTCCCCGCATCCACCTCTCCGAGCTCGCTGGGTTGGGGGGGAGGGGCAACGAAAGCAATCGGCGCGCCTCGGCCAATCACCAGAGGGCCTCGTGGGAGAGGATCCAATCAGAGAAGACGTCGTGTTTAGCCTTTCAACGTGCCGAGAACGCGCTTTCCTCGCCGCGTTGAAAAGAAGGAAGGACGGAAATTCGAAAGGGACAAAACAAAAAACGCTCGTCACGAATGTGACTCAGTCAATTAAAGAGAAATCCCTTTAAATCACCACCACCCCGGCGAGGAGTGAGGTTGTTTTGTCTTTGAACTTCCTCCTTTTCGCGTGTTTGAGGCGTGTAGGAGGAATCGGGGAGCCTCGCCCATACACAATAGTGACACTGTCAGAAAAAGTTTTTTCCACCCGGCGGGAACAATTATCGGATTTTTAAAAGTGTATTTTTAATCTCAGGCACAATCGAACAGCTTTTCTGTACTTTCCTGTCTCACTGAATCAGTGCAATACCCGCATTTCAGAGGCCGCCTCTTCCTTTTCTATAATGATGCAAGGAAGAGTGGAATTTTTTTTTTTTTTTTTGGGGGGGGGGACAAATTTTATTGACAAAATTGGAACTTGAACTTGAAAATTTCCAAGGTCTGGTTTGGAAAAAAAAGGGTGGCTTGGTTACACGAAATGCACATGCCTGCAATAGAAATATCTGGAACAAGTTGGGAAAATGCTAAGAAGGCTCTTCCTTGATTCTGCCAAAACACCCATCAAAAACATTTTCCTCTGTAATGTTCAATTTATAAAACTCTGATAAACGTTCCCTCTTTAGAGCATTTCTGCACTGCAGCCTTAAACCAGCTGGAAAGACAACTATCTTAAATCTGGTTTCAGATTTCAACCATTCCTGTATTTTGATTATGGTGTTCTGCCTGGACTAGGTTTATTCCCCTGCTTCTTCACCCTTAACCACCTGTGCAGAGGAAGCAAGTGCCAATCAGTTTTGTCTTTATGTTTGTTGGATTCACTAACAGATCAGGAGTGCTCAGACTCTGTGAGTGGAATTGATGGCGAGAAGTAAAGTTGGTGTCATGGGTGGTGTGGGAAGCCTCTCCCCCAAGAATGAAATATTTTTTGAATATTGAAAAGATAGGATAGAATATTTCCCCTAAAAAGGAGAAATGGGGAGGATGACTTGAGAGAGGTAGAAACCAGCCCCAGTCTCCCTGCCCCAACCAGAAACTGAGGAGGCCAGCTTTTAGAAATGAAGATTTGGTAATCCATTTAGCAAGCCTGATTCAGACAGAAACTCAGATAAGCAACAAGCCAAAGGTTGAGAAATTATTTCAGGCACTTAGGATTTGCATTTCCCCTTTTGCCTATAGAGCCAACCATGACCCCTACATGACCCCATAGGAATCCATAAGGTATAAAAAAACTACCCACTCTAAGCTCCATTTTGTCAGCTGTCCCAGAATCGCATGTGGTTGATGATTCTGCTAAATCAATAAATGGAACCTTTCTTTCCAATCAGCCTCCATTTTATTTCCAGTGCCTTTCTCCTGGCTTGGAACTGGACCTGGATATTTCTTCCAACAGTGGCATATGGGATTTTTCACCTCACAACGTTTTAGGGACTCTTTAAGTGTTGAATCCTCAAAATCCCCCGCTCGCAGTGTAAAAGAAACTCTCAGGCACGGGTCAGACTAGATAGCCACGAGGGCGTCCTTTATTTGACAGAGAATAAAAGAAGCGGCTGGCTGCAGGCGGACCGCTCATTTTATACTTTCCCGCGGCTCCGCCTGCAACCAATTGGCTCCCTGCTGGTCCCTGGCCAATCAGGGACTCCCAGGCCGACAGCCAATCAGCTGTCGGCAGTCGACGCAGTGTGGGCAGACTGGAGGGAAAACTTTGCCCGCGCATGCGCAGACATTTAAGTATGAGCAACTACTCATTAAATCTTGGGGCAGAGAATGCTATGAATCAGTTGTACATTGTATAAAGCATAGCTATCATTATTTTTCTAAATCAGTTCTGAATCAGTTTCATTGGGTGACTTTGCATTCTGTTAAGGAGATAGGTAATATGGAGTCCTTTGAGCTTCAATATGCAGATAAATTCTTTTGTGCTCAGTGACTGCCTACCTGCCCTTTACTGCCTTTGATTATTTTATTATTTTTAAAGAAATACGTAGGAACTGATATGCTGTGAATTAAAATGCCAATCTCTAGAATGATCTTAATTTCCAAGAAATGACTTTGGGCTTTACATAGCCCTGATAACCTGATTGATTAAATGCTGGAGCATCAGTACTAATTCTTAGAAACCACATAGATAGACCTTCTCAGGAAGTTCTATCCCCAGGCTGGCTCTATAGTTCCTACAGTGCACCCATCAAATATACACATCCATCCATGTTGTTGCTGGTTGACTTCTTCCATTGTTCTCAACATAATGGACTTCTCAAAAGAGATGTGTCATATAATGTGTCCAAAATATGATAGCTTGAGCATGATCATTTGTGTCTCAAGTGACTACTCTAGACTGATTTGTTGTACAAGCAATATTTTTGTTTTCTTCGCTGTCCATGGTATTCGCAAGAGTCTTCTCAAATATTCAAGCTCAAAAACATCACTGCTCTTTTTGTCCTGCTTCTTCACAGTCCAATTTCCATTTCCACAAAGTGTCAGAGGGAAAACTACTGCCTGCTTGATTCTGATCTTTGTAGGTATGGACACATCATGGCATATGAATATATTTTCCAATGTCTTTATTGCTACCTTAACAAATGCTTATCTGCAGCATATTTCTGATTCCTGATTCCTTTGTTGTTGATAGTCAATGTTAAAAGGTATATGCTACCCACCAATAACTTCTTTATTAGCTAGAAGGCTAACTGCTGTACCTGAGGTTTTAGGGTCTTTTTAAATTTTAGTTCCATTTCTTTACTATGTTCCTTGACTCCCTTACTAGAGCTTCCAGATAATTTGTATTTTTAGCTATCGGAATTTTGTTGCTGTTCAGTTGCTAAGCTGTGTCTTTTCACAACTCCATGGACCATAGCACACTAGTCCCCACCCTGTCCTCCATTGTCTCCCTGAAGTTGCCCAAGCTTGTGCTCACTACATTGATGACACTATCTAACCATCTCATCCTTTAAAATCTCCTCCTTTTGCTTTCAATCTTTCCCAACATCTTTTCCAATGAGTCTCTTCTCATTTGGTGGCCAAAGTATTTGAGCTTCCACTTTAATATCTGTCCTTCCAAAGGACAGTCAGGGTTAATTGCCTTTAGGATATATTGCTCTGATCTCCTTGCAGTCTAAGAAACTCTCAAGTCTTCTCCAAGACAATTTGAAACATCAATTTGAAATACCAATTATTTGGTACTCAGCCTTCCTTATGGTTCAACTCTCATAGCTCTCTGGGAGCTCTCAGTATAGTGTTAATTAATTTGTTAAATTTATATGCCACCTATTTACATTCTTACTCTTCACCCATATATTCTTCTTTTTCACCCTCTTCTCATATCTATACACAAATATTTAAAGCCTAACCATTCAAACGCAATGAAGCAAAATTCCATTAAGAACTACCACAAATAACAATGTATTGAAAATCTTGATCTTAAATACTTTCAAATAATGCCCTGCAAATTAATTTATTATTTTGTCTTGGTCTCCTCCTTAGAAACTCCTTCATAAGTTTAACATTTTCGTTCAGTTCTACACCATAGCTGATCATTTTCTCTAAATACACAACAAAATAATCTCTTCTTCCCTTATTTATACATTCTCAGTGTCATGGCCTTTAACTGAGCAAAACACTGCATTATAGGACAATAATTTTTGAACTGATACCTCAAATGGGCTAATTTAGAAGAATGTGACAAAAATCTGGGACCTATGACTCCTGGGGCAATGAAATTTGGGGAAGTTGTGGCTGCTTCACTGCTACTTATGTTGTTGCACATAATTTTCATTTTCGATGTGACAATTTCCAAGCCAATCTCACAATCCCTTGCTCCCACTCCCAAGCAGCATCCACTTATCTGCCTACTGGGAGGGAAAGGGATGGGAAGGAGGAAGAAAGGAACAGAATGACAGATGAGAAAGGGGAGAGGGAAGCAGGCAGAGAAGGAAGAAGGAAGGATGATGACAGAATGACAGGGAGGGAGGCAGGGAGGGAAGGAGGATTTCTGATTCTGCCTGCCAGTTTCCCTCAAGAAAACTAATGGGGAAATCAGAAGTCAAGTCTCCATACTTGTCCCTTTTAGCTATTAAAGTATCAACCAGTTTCCTGTGGGAAAAAAATATTGTTTAAAAAGTTCTTAAACTTGTAGTTAAGACTTCTTTCACTAAGGATTCAAGGAAACTCACCCGGTGCTGTAAAACATGTTGATCCAAACATGTATTGATGTGTGTATGTGCTATTCAGATTTCTTTCTGAAGGGATATTATTTAACTCCATAATTTTCACTTTCACTAAGCATTTTTGAGTGGTGTAGAAATTAATGATTTGGCAAAGGAAATGAATCTGCAGGTCTTTATGTCTCATACGAATTTGATCACCCCAGCTTCAGCATGGAAGAAAAACATTTTCAGGCTAAACAGTTTACTCCATTATGAACAAACATTATACCTCCAAGAATTACATTTCGAGGATTTCTCTAATACAGATTTCTTCTTAGAACCTAATAATGCTTTAACAATTAAATTGGATTTTACATGTAGTGCTAATTCTTCATATATATTAATGTGTGTGTGTGATTCTTTTTTCCTTCTTGGGAAATAATAACAAAGGTCTTTGAAATGACATTGACAAAGCTTGAGCACAGGTTTAATACTCCCAGTCTCTACTTAAAAGAAGGAGAGGAAACAAGAAGAGGTATCATGATATCAGGTATGATGATTGGCCATAAAATCATCACTCTGCAACATGTTCCTTTTTACTGATATTAACATAGGCATCTGAGAGTGGTAGTGGTTAAGGCATCAGGAATTCCAGTCCCACCTCAGGCTCAAAACCAGCTAAGTGATGTTGGGCTGGTCACTTTCTCTCAACCTTGGGAAAGAGACAATGGCCTCCCAAAAATCTTGCCAAGAACACTGCAGGTAATTGTCCAGGAAGCCTCTGAGAATCAGACATGATTGAACAGAAGGGGATGATGAAGAATAATTAGAAAAAAATAGAAAAAGTCTATAACTGGGCGCTCTTCGCACAGTCACTTCTGCCCTTGTGACCTCCCGTCTGGATTACGCCAACGCTCTCTACATGGGGCT